>CALNHX010004107.1:0-134617 GCA_940337035.1 Agriotes lineatus | reverse complement strand
GTGAATAGACGATCAATTGGGAAAAACGCAGTATGACAACTAATATCCGAGTTCCAAGGGTATTTTAGAAAGAAAAGAGGGTAGAAAAATAATAACAGGTTTTTGTTATCAAAGTGGTGACAGAATTTAGCTGTGCATAAAAGGTTTTTTGTGGTAAAAATGTGGTTAACTCGGGATTTCTCGTTCTTCGTTAATAGTATGTGGATACTAACGAAGCGGCGCTTGAGGCAGATTTTGAGAGAGGGTGCCATTTTCTAACGGATTTAGCTCCAAGTCATGTTGACTGATTAGGGAACCATGCAATTTACTGCAAAGTTCTTACCTGTTAAGTACAGGCAACAAGTTCGAGGCGACGGAAACGTATTAGTTTGACCATCTCTTTATTGACAGCTGACGTTTAGCGACTGTCAGAGTACGAGTTAGAAGAGCTGATCATCCTTTTGAACGGTGTTGCAGGCTGATTAAACGCCTGAGAAGCTAGTCTTCGATTCCACAAGCGTAACGATTACCAGATAAGTAAAGTAAAGATAATCTTGTGATATTTCGCATATTCTCAAAAAGTAAGAATAGTTTATAACCCCTTAATTGTACACTAGCTATTATATACCTATGAGTTAGTAGTAACGTCAAATATAGTAGTTAGAAAGTCAAATTGACGTAAGCTTAAGTGGGGTACCCCGTTTTATGATACGAACTATGATTTGATAGGAATTAGAAGTCGATAATTGTTCCCATCAATACAACCAGAATAGACTAATCAAAACTAGTAGTAATAGTAGTAATCAATAATCTATATAACGAATTTGTTCTTTCATTGAAACTTTAAAGTTTTAAGGGTTCTTTTGTGCGGAGTTTATAGGTTTTCTTTTACCTATATAAGTATATTTGGGAGTAATTAAACGACCAGATAAGTTGGACATCTCATTAATAAAGGAATCACACCGTCTTCACTGTAGCTAGTGACGGGCTCCAAGCACACTTTTATAGCGAAAAATAAAAGTAAAATATAGAGACCGACCTAAAGGTAAGAGAAACGCTAACAAATTTAGTAATTAATGTTAACTTAATTTGTTTAGTGTTCATTCTTATATAAGTGGTATTACTGTTAGTTTTTAAATAATTACCATTGAAATAATGCACTTGACATTTGATTCCAATATTTACTGTTAGTGTACTCTTATTTTCTTTGTAAATAAATCATTAAAATTTTGTTACTGCATTATTTGTAGTACCTACCATATATACGATCACTTAATTTTCGATAAGGATGTAATGTTTGCTGACATGAGTATGCGTCGAACTAAGGTAGGACCAGCATATATAATTTAATTTAAAGTGTATCAATAATGTTAACATAATAAGAATAAATATTGATACCTAACTGGTTTGTTTATCCGCGCTCGTTAATTGTGTTATTTTGTTTTTAACACTTTTATAAAATATACCTTTATTACTTCATATTTATGACAAACTACAGGTAGTATAGAAATGGTGCACTTTTTTAATTAGAGGATAATTATACACCCTAAATAGGGATCTTTGCATGCATATCCATAAATCAAAATTGCGCTTTTAAATAACGTGAATGATCAGTAATGTGGTAATTTAAGATAGCCCTGAAATAAAAGGTGAAGTAAATACGATTGTCTTCGTTCAATTCACCACAACTATGTAAAGCTGCTACTATTACCAACATAGGGAAACAAAAATACAATATATACATTTCCAGCTAAAGATCTAGTATCTTGAATACGGTAATTAACTAGTCCAAGCTAAAGTTTAGGATATTAGTTTATAGGCATCTGCTTTCTCTTTCCACTTTTGAATGGTAAAGTGTGTTGCCTAATTACGATAAATATTTTGGAAATTCGTGTCTTGTATATGCAATTCAATTTACTGTTATCAAGTTTTTCTAAAGAAATTAAAACATCTTTCAATGTGTTCATACACATCAAATAGCATTGGCTACTTCTGCATGGTAAAAAAAGTGGAAAATTTTAATTAATACCGCGTTTATTGGCTTTTATTGTTCTGCATAGAATGATTAATAATTCCAATTTCTACTTTATTTTTCAAGGTTTTCCACCATGGGGAAGTTTTTGCATTATATTTATTTGTTATAAGCACGTTTTCTTTCCTTCGTCTACTTTGAGCTGTAAAATAATAAATAAAAAAGTTAAATAATTGCAAAAATGTACCCATTACAGCTGGTGGTAAAGTTACTAAACAATCTCCTTAAGTAAACTCTTTCAACCTAAGCAAAATTTTAATAATATGTAGCTAGTAGATTGCCGATAAAATCGACATGATTTTAATCTTTGGCGAATATCATAAAAATACTTTGGCGGCTGCAAGATTGTATGGTCAAAGATGCCCACAACGAAGGTGCCCCACTGAAGCATAACTAAGGGAAAATTGGCCACCACTGAATAGCAACAAGCGAATTACATAAAATTGAGGCAATTGAAGCTACTCGTATTTCTGAAGATTCACATATTAGTCAAGAGCTTTCTAAAGACAGTTAGAAATTGGCCAGTTTTCAGTTTCATCCATACCGTGTAAGTTTAGTTTTCAGGATCGAAAAAATCGTTACAATTCTTAATTTACTCAAGACCAAATGAAAATGAACCTTGGTGAAATAACGTCCTCTTCAGCGATGAAGCACATTGTTGAGCAATGGTAGCGTCGATCAATATAATATTGTTATTATTATACACAGGTTAACCCTTGCTGGATAAAAATTGGGCATTTTCAGAGAGTGTATTCTGCAAATGTGTGGTGCAGGAAAATATATTATTAAATAGGGAAGAACCATTTAAATTTTTGTAGTAATGCATTACCACCTTTATTTCACACAGTGGATTGAAATACAATCCACAATATGGAGCCCCTCCGCACTATCATTACAGTGAGTTTCATTGCACTATCATGTGTAAGTATATAAGGCAGTATTTAAATCAAATATTTGAAAATAAGTAAATTAGCAGAGATGTATTTTTTCCAGGCCTTCTCGTAGCTCTGTTCTTACATTGGAATGCCTTTCTGCGGGGTGCAATATTAAAGATGCGATTTCCTGAACTGCTATTAACGTGGAAGATTAAAAAAACAGAACCAAAGAAGCTTTCAGATTGATTTAGCAGCGAGTTGTAGCTCCTGTGAGAAAATTGTTTAATAAAATGGTAAACTTAGATATTTATAAATACGACTGTGGTGCTCCTATTAATACTAAAATATGCTTCATCACTGAATAGAATGTTGTTCACGAAGTTATTGTCTTGATGGTTCATTTCGTCTTAAATATAATGACAGAACTGAACTCGTCATAGAAAATAATTTTCTTTGATATCATAAATTAAAGTTAAGTGATACATAAGAACGGATTTGTTCTAAGAAACCTTGAAACTGAAGACTGACTAATTTCTAACTGCATTGAGAGATCTCTTCGACTAATATGCTGATCTTTATTAATATTAGCTCACTCAGGCATCAAACGGTCCTCGGTAGTGTAAATCTTACTTACATCCCTTGTAAAGTAATATACTATTAATATTACTTTCCTTTTCTACATAACTTTGCTGCGATTTTGTTATACGCCTAGATATGTGTATATTGGGTTGCCTGATCTTCTCAATTACATTCGTGCTTGTTAAATACGTGTAAATGTTTGCGACGGCAAAGCTGAAGCTCCGCCTAACCTAGGATTGCCTAGGGTCCTATGCAATACGCGAAATGCTTTGAGCTTTACCATAAAATATTACCAGTCAATTTGGGGATTGACTGGCAATCCTGTACTACATTTCAAATAAGTATGCAGTACTTGGAACTAAGCATTAGTAGTCAGAACTACGGCTGTGATTGATAGAAATAAAGAAATCATTACAAGTATATGATAATCAAATATTTTTCAAAATTGTCAGTTTGACATTCGGTATAAATCCTAAAACTATAATAGGACAACCGATAGATGGTGGACAAAATAAGCTGGTCTACAGCGTTTATTTGAATTATATAGGATAAAATTATTGTAAAATACGAGCAGTCCAACAAACTTACTTAGTGTAAATGTAAAACTGTTTTAAGTTTATTATTTTTAAGATTTGTGGTTTATTTCAGATGTGTTATAAGAAGTTAAACTTCATTGCCTTGGTAGATAAGTAACTATTACTTTATGTTGTGGTATAATAAATACCCTTCTTCTATGCTAGCGTTGCATTTTGCTACGTGGTCCATTCGTAATATTCTCAGAAAATACCAATTGCACTTCAATAATTTTATAAAAAAATATCACTTCTATACTGTTGCCAGGAGGCAAAAGCTTTCGACTTTCTGCATTAGCAAATTCATCGTGTTTGCCACTTGTGATTTTTTTTATAATGCAGTCAGTTTCGTACTTTTGCTAGCCAACAATATAATAGTGAAATCTTTGTGGACAAAAATAGAAGCACTAGATAGAAGCATGCGACTATTATAGAGATTTTGAGTTTGTAATTCATGCTACGAAAAAACCTGATGAAGTAAGTGTATTTATGATTTTAGACGGATTCCATTGTGCAGGTAAATACTGAATTATATTTAAGTAATTATAAATGTACCAAAGGAAGTGCAGGTACTGGAATGTGTTTCAACAGTATTCGACTAGAAGAAGCTACTCTGAACAACTGTGCAAACTACAAACAACAGCTCTGTCCTGTAGTTTTTGTTGTTCATCTGTATTTAAATAAAGATAGATACCGAAAATTGCTAAATTCGTACCAGTACTATAATTTAAATTTAAGATTTCAAACCATTTCTTAAAGTTTGATTAGGGAAAAATTCATGTGAGGTCTTTCTTAATTCGTATATTTGCACATTGTAATACAACAACTGTTACATATACAGCTATTATGTCCAAATAGTACTTGCCATTTTAATAACAACACGCAATGCGCAAACAATTAAAACTAATAAATTAATCACCCATTTAAACTACGAACGTTAGTAAAAAAATAAACCAAAAATTAAGCGGAAACTGATAGTAATACTGAAACAGTAAGAGGAAGCACTTAGTAATGCGAATTAAATTAATTTTGCAATGAAAAAAGATTGCAATCGGCGAGATTCGAATAAGCTGCGCTCCCAGGTGAAATTCGATCGCTAGTCAGACGTTTTAGGGTGCAAACAGAGTGAACCAGAGAGAAAAAAAACTGCGCAACGGATAAAGCAGAGAGTTAAGCAACGCTCCACATGTTCATAGGAAAGACGTTTGGACTCGATGTAGAAAGTAACAATGTACTGCAGACATTTTAATAATTACTGTACCTTATTTGATAGTTCGTTACCAAACTATTGGTGCATATAGCAGTGTGCCACTGAAAGGACATGTAGCGTGCACGAAATAAAAAAAACGACAAGAATTTGATGAATTCTAACACTAATATGGGGAACTCCGGAATCATTGATAGAATTGTTATTTACGAGCTGGGTTAAATGTTAAATTGAGCTGCCTGCCGTATTTGTTTATCTCTGCATTATAAAGAACACGGTGACGACAGGGACGACGGCGGACACACTGCGCGCGTTGGTTGACGATGAAAAGGTGACAGATGCAGATACTCACACGCACAGACACAACGCGCGTCTTTATATGGGGATATTTGAAGCAAGACCTAGTCACTTGGACACACAAACGGTGTCATCTTCATATCGGATGTTGATGTCCAACACTCTGTCTAATGAAAAGTGTTTAGCCATCAAAAGTATGATTGGATGAACGCTTAAGGTTGGCCGAGAAATCAACACTTTTCTAATGCTGGTATTAAAACTTTGTCACGAGTTATGTCACATTTGTTTAAGGGTTTACTTATTTACAGCAATAATTTATTTTTGTTTGCCTTCCCAAGCGTAAAAGGCGTTTAATGCTTGGAGATAGGGCGTAAACTGCGTCTTTTTCGCCCTAGGGTTCACTTAAGCCTTAACACATTTTAAGAAAGTGATCTCAATAATTTTGTTTTACCAAACTAGGTCTGATTGTCAAGTAGTTAAAGCACCCATCACCCCGTATATGCAGACTTGTGATATAAATCATAACGAAGCAGGAATTAATATCATTTGCCTGCAATGAGTGATTTTGAAGTACAAGCTCCTTTTGAATTGGCAACTGTAGTATCTCATGTAAATTTTTGATGGTATCAAGCGACAGCCTACTGAAACGGAAAGGCTCCCTCGACGGCTGCTTTCTATAAATCTCCGAATTTCTCGCATAGTTTCATCTGCATCGGTAATTCAATCGTTTCCGGGCCTGCAGGCAGTGATTCTGTTCCTACTGAGAACAGATATGTTTGCGGTAACCCTGCTGCTCTTTCGCCTGATCGCCGAAGCGATACATTTTTCGTACTCAATGATTGCGATGAAAGTTGCCTATCGGCAGGGGCAACAGAAGCTTATTTTTCAGAGCACGTCTTATTTGATACTAGTGATACAGCTTAGATGCGGTCTAAGCAAAATATGTAACATTGAGGATTGTTTCCTTGTTGGTCTTTGATGAAAGAAACAATAAAGGGGAGTCCCGATATTGTTTAAAGTTTTCTAGCATTTATTGAGTTGTTAGAAATTTGGGTTAACACGTATCTGCTGACATGAAACGTATTTTAGTAAAAATATATTTTCAGGTACAATGACAATCCGCTTGGAGAATCTCTAAAGACAATATGTTTATTTAATGAAAAATGTATGCTGTCAAACTATATATTTAAAAGTTGCATCTTTGCATTTAATCAAATTCTTTATCGATTTAAAGCACATTGCTATTATCTAGTCATGAAATTCGAGATTTTCAAATAGACTTTCAATGTTTTATATTTAATTCTTGTTCCATCACAATCTCTATATTAGGCATAGTTTCTTTAGGAAAGGTACAAAACGACAATGAAAATGGGCAGGTCCCTATGGTGCCACAGTGAACCAAATGGGCTTTACAAAAACAGATATCGTTAGAAACTTTTTCTATTAAACAAATAAATTTGTAAGAGTAAACAATAAACCTAAGAATGGAAATATCGAAGAAAAATACGCAGAAGTTGACACCTCTTAAATACATAAAAGCTACACACAATTCATCTACCAAAAACTTCTTAACCTACACGAAATGAATCTAGTTTCCAAGCGGACATGTAACTCAAACACGTTCTGCGTAAATACTGTGTTAACCGTTAAGAAATCACTAACAGAAAAGACCTCCTGAAAAGAAGAAGATGCATTAAAGATAAGAACAGCTTAGAATATAGACACCTCACAAACAGATAACGACACAAGTTAAAATACGATAATCGGAAAAACATATCACAAAACATCGCGAATATCATGAACAAAATAAGAGTAAGAATAATGAGAAGAAAAGTAAATGTAGAACGACCAACCATACATCAACTCCCTGACTCAAACTGATAGAATTATACAAATAGCTGATGGTACTATAATAATGATAATATAATCATTTTATTGAAAAATAAGCATCACAAATAACAACCGGGAATGCAACATGTAATAACTCACATACTGGTTGTAAGCTGGTCTTCATACTACCTGTTCAACAGAATTCCTTCATCCGTTGAATACATTATATTTTTTATGTTTTAACGTTTCTATATTGCATTTTAAAATAAACGCCTTTACACATGGTATGGACGTGACGTATCCTTAGAAACCAATAGGTAACAATAAAATCCTCATGGAGAGGGCAAGATCACATTGCGCCGTAAAATAAATTCACTATATATACTCGGATCACAATACATCGTACCTACTGTATGGTCAACTTATACAAGAACCAGAAACTTGCTTAGATAAAGTAAAACACGCTATTAAATGATTAGCAAACAATGAGACACATTACTGGCGAAATTCACTTCATGAGAACTTTCTGACCATATTGTTAACCGCTAAACGCTACAGTACTCAATAACACTAAAATCTGACACTCTAATAGAAGCAGAATAGCGAGCAGTGACTACCCAAAACAACTCTGTAATCAATAGCGTTCACTAAGCTACTCGGAATGAAGGGATGGGCACTCTAGACTGATAAAAATCGAATACGGGCGTTACCAACTTGGTTATTTAATAGCTCCCAAGTCAAAGTTGGACGATTCCTCGGTGATATCATACATGCAACTTATATTAAAGGACAGTATCTTACAATACTTTCAACAAACGGAGACTCTTTGATAAGCTATAACCTATTGCAGCAATAATAAGACATGTATATCTACGGTGCAATCAAAGTAACGTTTATTTACAATAGATGCAGGTAAATAAGGTATTTCCCAAAATAAGATGCTGAATTCCATAGTAGTTACATGCAAATAACGTTAAGCCCGTAATCACGTAACATTCATAGCGCAATGTTTGTATTTTAATAATAATAGTCAAAGCACAAGGCACATCATCGATACCCCAATACATCCATGATATAATCTGCAGGAGCAAGCATATATTTTATCAACGTCAATTCTAATACTTATTCACGCCGATACATTTTTGAATTGCGGTAAATCAAAATATAGGTTAATAATTTATCTAGGTGAAAACCACATCGATCAAGAAGAGTAACGTCGCCTAAATCTTGTTTGAGTGCAGACTAGAGATGGGCGCGTGAGAGAGTATTCATTCACTTACTTTAAACACTGACTTTCACCCACGTTCACGCTCAAGTTCACTCACATTCAGGGCGTGACCCGCCACTCACGATGTGACCCACAGCTTTTATTTAAAAAATCAAATTCAGATAGAACAGAATGTTTGAATTTAAAACTAAGAAAGAACCCGCAACAGGATCAAAACGTCTAAAATAAAACATGTTTTGCACGTGGAATAATTTACGTGATATGTTGCAATCAGAATACATAGTAGACACAAAAAGAAATAAATAAAAATTTACTACAATATCTTAGAAGGGATAAATATTGATTTCTCGCAAAAATGTTCCTTGCAACTGTCTTCAAAAACTTTACCTTTAATACCAAAAGCTGTCATTGGTATTGAGGTGTCCCTTACTGATATGAGTACAAGCAAGTATATGTTGCTAGGCAACTCTTTTAATTCTTAGGTTTAAAAGTACTTATACGTAAGTAAGTTCTACTTGGTAGCCTATAGACGCAGACACGCGATTGACTGTACACACAACATTCACAACACAACACAAGTGCAAAGCTCGTCGCTGCAGGCTGCCACATAGAAGTACCCTGACCTCCCGCTCCAGCTCTAGATCTTCCACATGTCGAGCAGCGGCGGTGCGGGACACCCTACAGTCTTTTATTCGCTACTAAATATTTAACGTGAAATTAACGTGAAACGTGAATCACGCCTTGAAAATTTCTACTCACGTTCACGCACCTTTACGGCCCGATTTTCAAATATTACTCACGTCCACGACGGGACCCAACGTGACCCGGCGTGACCCGACTGTTTTCACGTCACGCGCCCATCCCTAGACTGCAGACTATAGACGCGAGTCAAAGCTGGATCCTAATCGCAACGAGATCTACACAATTCACAACGAGAAGAATCAAGAGCAATCGAAAGTTCTAGAAAACCCAAACCATAAACTGTCCCATACGGAATTACGGCAATACGAAAGCATCCAAACTTATCAGTCTAGCAAGAAGAAGAAAAGCCCTGAAACAATCGATGAGCTTAAAGGTAGGGAGTGCCCAAAAATTACACTTCAAACGGAAATTGGCTCGACATTCTCTCCCAAGTCCTAAGCAGCTCATTTAAAAGGTGGAGACTTGTGAACTGATAACTACAGTGGAATAAAATTGTATAAGGTGGCCTACAACTTTTCAACGACTGAGTTTACCCTAATACCTGCCATCTCACAAATCCACTGGCTGGCGTATTTTCTTATATTTCCTCATACTAACCGAAAACTAAGTAACGGAAAGTCAGTGGAGGCGCAGCTACTCTAAATTACGTATATCCCATACCGGGTTGGTCACAAGTCTTTATAGATATCAAAATATTGATATTTTTATTTTGCACACCGGCATTTGGTTCCTTTGAAAACCAAAACAAAATATGCAATGTTACCACCACATTGTGGCAAAATGGAATTTAAATTCCTAAACGTCAACGAAAGTCACTAAGCAACCGTGTCTAACTAACTTCCTGGAAATCCAAATGCATAGTCTTACGGAATAGGGCAGATAATACATCAAAGCCCACCAGAACAGATTCTATCAACTGTCAATACGAGGAACCACGCTTACATCATATATATACACCAAACTACGTATCAGTGAACACGAGCTGCCAAGCAGTGTTACTTCTGCTTTACAAGTGACGCTGCTCAAATTACCGCCGTCTTGTCAACCTCAACCTAACCTTCAAAATGTGACACTTCTAATTATAAGCCAAACAGGAGAGTATCGATTACCAGAGCTATATATTCGAAATATTACTTTCCTAGGGCTAATCACAACAATAATTTTAGGCGAAAATTCTGCGAGACAACAGATTATAACCGTGGTTGGACATCATTACTTATATGGTTTTAAATTCGCCGTTTCATCCACTGCATTCCGAGGGTCTACACATTACCCTTTTGCTGTGACGTAACAATTTTCTCTCTTTATTTAACCACAAGGAACTGGATGAACAAAAAATCTGCAGTTTTTGGTCAGATCCGCTTTAATTATGGCTTGTTTTATAATACTCTCAATGTGACATTGGTCCAAAATGACGGTAAAATAACGCACAATAACAAACAAGCGAGCAAGCCCAAAATCTTATTTTAAGCGTTAGGGACTTCTTCGAAGAGGAGTCTTGGTTTGAATAATGTGCTTAAATGAGCATCCCTTGCATTAAAGGTTAGGTATATGTCAAATTTATTCGAAAATCTACTACCTGCGATCTAAATGATCTTGAATTTCAATGCAATATAAGACATACGTTTTAAACGCTATGTTTTGTTATTTCTGTCGTCACAGAAAAGGGGTAATGTGTAGACTTTATCTTTGTGTTTACCGTACGTCTCTAGTATTTGCAGTTTCAGTGTAACGAATTGCATTACATTTTGGTTTTAAATAATATAACTGAATTGATTTATTTGGATCCACTATTTAGATATAACTGTGCATGTGTAATACTGCAACTAATGTTCTCTCGCTAGCTGTTGCGGATGGAGGTTTTCAGGAATAATCTAATCCCTTATTTATGTGATTTTGAAAGCTGAGTGAGTATTCAAATAATTTTTACAAGCGTTCTCAAGTTTAGTTCGCTAGTTTATAAATTTGCAGGTTGGGTTACTATGCCTACCCTTTATGTTTTTTGTGATGAGGTGATCATAATTATATTACATAAAAAAAGGAACAGCAATAAACTATGGGAATACTATGTGTCGACATATTCCTTCTTCGTAGATCATTACAAAGTCTTTGACAGAGCCATATGGAAACAACTATGGAGTATAATGAGAAATCTGGGTTAATTTGATTGACTTTGTAAAGTCTGTACATGAAGCCTCCTCTACCAAAATTGAGATTAACAACAGTTTATCTGTCAAATGTACCACAACTAAGGGCATGAGAAAAGGATGCATCCCCTCTTAACTTCTCTTTAAGCTCTGTACAGAATATGTTGTAAGAACTCTTCTATATCTGAGGTTGCTGGTAGTTTTTTATATCTAGGGGTACTGATTACCAACATCGGTGGTTGAAGGTATGAAGCCCGTAGAAGAATATAAATGGGCCGAATACTTGGTACACTCCCTATAGTGTTATTTGTTTTTAGAGATAGATCCAAAACTTACATTATACATATGGCAGACTAACGGCGTATTATTGACACCTTTAAAATGTGATGCTATAGGAGAGCATTGAGAGTAGGAACGTCTCCATTCTCAATAAAAGTTACACCACGCGTCCCGACAGAATGGAAAATCTCGTAGCCCAAGGGAAGGTCGAAGGCCAGGGTGGTAGATCACCTATACGCTGGATCGGCAAAATCGAAAAACTGCGGATTGAGTGCAGTGGCGAAATAAAAAGTAAAGACTGTAAGCCAACAATTACATAAATACCCACACATAATCACTACTTGCCTTGAAAGGCAACTAGATCAAAGGAGGTACACAATTTGAAATTGTGAAATTCAAAAACTTTCGAAAATCGATGTTTTTTTCGTGGAGTGTGGAGTATCAGTCACCTCTGCATAACAAGGCTTGTTTGGCGCGTAAACAGCTGACGCAACTCTACATTATAATCATTCGCCATGCCATTGAAAGTGACGTGGGGGAATGACGCAGCACTGGCAGCCAAAGTGGCAAGCGTCAGTTGTATCTAAGTGCTTGTATTGTTCACACGTACAGCCTATTGATCTATGGATTGCTGCCCTAGATTCCACTGGGGACATTAACGTTGCTCTGAAATGCGAAAAATTTTCAAATCCGAAACACAATCGGCCCGAAGGGTTTTGGACCTGCAGTTTTGTTGTTTTAGAAATGCCACATATATTTATTGATGTGTGGATCGAACTGACAATAATGTACCTCTAAATAATGCAAAATTCTGCAACCTAGATATCAAATGTGGCAGTTAGTAGCTATAATTTATCTTACAAAAAAGTTTATTTATTTAACCCCATCGCACAAAAGTGCAGGGACATTTTTATTACGAACCAAACTAGTGAAATCACTAATGCTCCAGTTAATGGCTGTTTCTCATTTAGCGCAAACAATTTAACAGCTATTAACTAATGGGATTTTTATATTCATTTCACTTTGTAATAAATTGGAGGAAAACCTAACCTATTACATTTTTATAGCGCATAAATAACCATCTCTTCCTCTAGGGTCTAGGACACAGCTTTAAATTTAGCTTACATTTTTGGCTAAAGCATTTTTAAGTAATTACTTCGTTATTAATCTTGAAAAACCAACTTGTTCAGGTAATTAATTGGACTCTCAGGAAAGTTCCAGACGAGCAAACTTGGTAGACGTATGATTCAATAACTTTAATAAATCTTGGGTTGGGTTCACTTTTCAATATTAATCCCTAGGGATCCATTTATCAGGTTTTGTTATTGATAGAAATTGCCCAACTAGATTTTTGCCAAACCTGCAAAGGCCACTTAAATGAGAGCTTAGGAAAATTAGGTCGAGAGGACGAGAAGGATTTTCGCAAAGGGCGCGATTAAAATAAATACGCCCCATTAATCATGTTCTGCAGCGGCTGCCCGGCAAAAATGGACGTTTACGACGAAGCTATTACCTTTTTGTCAGGCACTCGAAAATAAGTTTTGGTGGCCCCTGGCCGTGCCCGCGTTAGCGAAAAAGCTTAAAAGTGAAGTTGTAAAGAAGCGGAAAACCCCTCGGGGAGTGCTTTGAGAATTACGAGGGTGTCTCTGGCGGTCGTCATTCCCGTTAGTGTTTAAGATACCCCTAAGCACCATCGTGGCCACTCTGCTGCTTCCTGGACATAAAAACTAAACGCAGGCGGCACTTCTGCTTGTTTTCTGTTGTTTGTGGTGCATGAGAGATTTCGGCAACCTACATGTTTACCTAGGTTTTGAGTGGCGACAGATTGTGTTTATTCGATTTAAGAGTTACTTTGTCATCGTAGCAATTGTCTCTATAAAATATGCAAATCATATAAATGCAAAATAAAATAAAGCAATTAGGCATGCCATGTATATATTAATTATAAAAACTTAGTGATGTTTAGGATCATGGGTAGAAGAGCAAAACCTTGATATTATCAATATTAATACATCTAGGTGGACAGGAGTAAAAACCTGGAATATAAAGAGAAATAACAACAACAACAACTTTCCAAACCAAACTGCTTAGGAAAATAAGACTTTGTAAGAAATGATCATGAAGAATTAGACAAAATATCAAATTAAACGACTTGAAAAATGGAGAATACAAAATAAAGTTAAATGGGGAGAGCATAGAAAACAAACAAGAATTCTTTAATATAAAATAAATTAATTTGCAAACAGCGAGTTGCTTTTACAAAAATAAAATGCTACGCCACTCACTATCAGTGCAGTTAGCTTATTAATGATTCGAAACAAGCATTACAAATGCCTAAATTAACAAAAACGGCAATAAACTGCATAAAAACTGCAAACTCACAGCTGCCAGCAGGTACTTTGAATAAATAATAGCCACGATAATGTACTTTGTAACAAAAGTTGACGCGTGTCAGGACTTTGAAGTAGACTACATTGGTAAAATTTCTATGTTTCTTATAGAGTTACGGGTCTCAGTTCTAACATGTTAGTGTTTCAAACCCAAACTACAGTGAGAATTGTTATTTTAAAAACAATTTGAGGTGCCTCATTTTCAACATCCATTTACGGACTTGGCAATAAGGAAGCTTCGTCGAACAAAAATACAAAAGAAAATTGCAGAAACTCTATTATTATTTAATCGGACCTTGTTATGTACATTTTCAACTGCAGGATTCCGTGGTGAAGTTTCCTTGTACCCTCAGCCCGCCGTGGCTGAACTTAATTTTGTCCGCTCACCGAGCGGCCGACGTCTATTTTGTTGGAGCAGAATTACTTTCTTGAAGCTTGTATTTCTTGCCCGTTGCTCACCGGAGCGGCGAGGTTATTAGCTCACGGCTATAGCAAAGTTGTCTTTGGAATGGCTATTGAGCTTGGGGTATCGGTCCGAATCGGTCGTGGCGTATGTCATTGCTGCGAAAATTAGTCGTCTATAGCAGAAATGTTTTATTAATTAAATTACGTGAGATAATTCCGTCACAGCTTAAGCTGGATCTAACAAGAAATCCCTTAGAAACTACAACTTCGTGGAGTGTATTTTTGCGTTGATGCATTCTTATTGTTACACCTTTCGTTTCACGTTAAGTGGATTTTACTGATACTCTTTTTCTCGACTCCCATAACTTTCTTCGCTGCTTAATGATATTGACTTTTGACTTGGACAACAACTCCAGAAAGGTCGTTTCAATTCTCTGTTTGTGTGACGACGCCTTTTTTTAATCCACAATGCTCTGCCAGTTGCCAAAGGTAATGTTTAATTGCATGTGATACAGTGAGTTCACGAAGAGTACATAACATTTACAAGTGAGTCGGTCATATAGAAGTTGAACGATTCAGTATATGTTCGAATAGAGTTAAATGATTAGCCTCATCAAAGCTATTCTGTATTAACCAATTAAACCGATATTTGAGGGTTAATAGTAGATTAAATTTAGCTTATATTTATGATGGCGATTCCCAGGGTTTATGTTGTTTATACACGTGTAATTCCATAAGATTTTAACATTCAATATACACATGTTTGTTGTTGTGTTATTGTGTTTTATTATTTCTTTTGTAAGCAACTAGCAGAAGGCCAAAAGTAACTTACAATAAGAAGGAGCCGTTTAACAGTTTTTTCGAACAGGTGGTTCCTGTTTCTTGCTTTGGGGCAGCAATCTTGACTTCAACTCCTAAAGTGAATGACTATTCTGAGCTATTACCTAACCCCAACTTATTATTAGATAAATCCACCCGTACCTCGATTAACCCTAGTTGGGGCAAACTTATTCAGGGCTAAACAACTAATTGTTGGGGACAGTAATCGTTAGAAGTAATTATATCCAAGATATTGACACCGCCTTGAAGGGCTTAGCGTCTTGTCATTTGCAAACGGCGCTGTAAACAAACCTAGAGCCTTAAGGTGTGTTTATTGTTAGCGATATTAGTGTTTAGCCTTGTAACAAAAAGTAACGCCCGCCTGTGGAGCTTGTTTGTGTTTGTTTGGATATCATAATTGACGTTCTCGAGATCTTTTGTAGGGAACTTGGTGTTTCTATAATGCGTCTCCTTGTTTTGCACTTTATTTACCGTTTTTAGGTTAACAAAATAATACAACTCTCAGGATCAACAAAAGTCTGGAGAAAATCTGTAAAAATTAAAGATTCCCAACAATAAGGAAATAAGGATTGATACTTTAAAAAAATGTAGATTGATAAACGGAAATTATTGTTTCGTCTTGGGATTATAAGCCAAAAGGTGTCTATTGTACTTTATATATACTTTTTTGTAATGGTTTAAAGCCACGAATGGCGAATGTCTATACGCAAGATGATAAAATAGCAGATGTTCAAAGCGTGAAAGATAAGCGTTTCTCGTCCAGATTGTGCTTCAGTTTTTAATTTTTAGAAGTTTTTTCAGTTTTTTAGTATATTCTGGCCGTAGTGCTTCTAACAGACTTGCTTCTATACTTTTGAATTAGGATAAATTAAAAAATTAAACGTCATCATGATATTTCGCGGCCAAGAAGAAGACGTATGAATAAATATTTTCATTCTCTTCCATCGTTGTGCTTTTAGTGCGAGGGCAAGGGAACTTTTCACTTTTGCAATCCTCTTCAAGCAAAGGGGTTGCTCCTAAAGTGAGCGCTGCGTATGCTCGTCTCATGCCCGCTGATGTGGGATGGGCTAGTTAGTCTTAATCAATGTTTGCGGGTGATGTGTGAATTGTACGCGAAAATGACCGTTGCGAGGTCTTATCGTGCCGCTTAGGCAAATTGGCTTCACAAATCGCAGGGAATCGCTTTTGGGAATTTACGATAATCGTTTCATCTCGAGTTATTGTGATTTTATTTCGACTTTCCAGTCCCATTTAAATAATACTTGACGCACTGTACTGCATTAATCTTGTATCATTCTTAAACCACGATGAAGCCTTGGAAAAACATCTGGTGATCGTATAAATCGACGCCGATGCTTTAAACAGCTGTCGCCTATTCTTTATCCAGGACAGACCACTTGCCCGATGTTTATTTTGCAAAACCCGCTTCTTTTGTCCAGCTTGGTAGCAAGGTATCTAAACGATCCGGCCAACTATGGCTACCTAAAATTTTTAGGCAGACGCCCACTTATTGAACTGCGACTAGATAAATTGTCTGTTGTTATTGTTATATTGTAATAATGTGCTATTTGCATAGTTGTGAGCTGGAAATGTATACACCTATTTTTTTAAATTTCCCATTAGCACTATGATACTTTAATTAGTAAGTAACAAATATGCCTGTCAAAAATATACTACACGCTTATAAAAACACCGAGACACCTTAAAAATACAGCTGTAGACGATATAAGTAGCACAGTAATTCATTCAGTAAACTACTGTTTTTCTATATGGAGTGTGTTATGCAGACAGCAGCTGTTGTGTTTCGCCTGATATTACTGCTAGCTGGTATAGAACTTCTATAAGAATTTGAGATAATCGTTTGTTACGTGGGCTCGCTTTAGTGTTATTTCATGTTCATGTTATCTGAATAGAGGTTTTAAATCACTGATTGAGTTTCATTTGTATAGCGCAGTACAGTTTTGCAGTGCAGATACATCAGCCCAGCAATATGGACTAACGTAGGTTTTAATTCCGGAGCTGATCGCAGCCCATATGCTCCCGTCGCCTCAAAGGAAAGTTTATCCAAGTCGAGGCTTTCCTCGAAATCACTCCAAGCTATTATAATCGGTTCGGTGATGCCCAACAACCAAAAATATCATCTTCTAAGCTTTTACGGAATTAACTTTTATACGTAAACACCTGTACGCCTCTACCGATTCGACTTTTATCAGGCAAACACCTGCATTTTCAAAGCGAGTTCACGCTCATTTCCTACTATAGCTCTTTGTGTGCACATTTGAGATTTGCTACAGGTATTAATTAGCATGTTACCTTTAGCAGGATTTATTGATTTTATCTTTCTTATATACTGGTTATATATTGATGTTTTCCATCCACTTGGTACGTCTTCTCTATTAACTGATATGCTACATGGTGTTCTTAATACTGTAGCTTTTCTTTTCGTACTTCCCTAGATGTGGTTCTATGCCGCCGGGACTTATCGATTGCTACACCTTCAAATTTGAATGCCCTAGGAATTTCCAGGGTATTTCACCATCATCCAGAATGGTAGTAAAGCTATAGAAATGAATACATGTCGCGACAACAGAACTAAATTAAACACAGGTTGTTTAGAACGAGTAGAACATATCTAGAACTCTTGTCGTTCTTTATCTAACTCATCACAATCACAGCTCTTCAGCTGATTAAGAGTTGCAAATTGCTAGGGATTCAAACAACCCAATTTGTATTACTCCGTTCTTTACGACTGTAAATATCATCATACTATAATACTCCACCCTTCTTATAAGGGTATTTTAAATTTTGCCACGGGATAACTCACAGTCGAAGAGGGTTCGATGCACTCGAGTATAAATCAATTCAGCAACAACAATTTGTTAGTAATAAATCAATATAATGTAAATAAATGTGTTACAAATAATAGGAACTGAACTGCATATTACAAAATACGAAAACTACAATTTCTTGGTGGCCCCACGTCAAAATTTGTCTGCAGTGTAGGCAGCCCAACAATCGCTTCTGCGGGGAAGGTCACCTCCTTTGGGGTCGCCGCTCTTCGACGGGACAGCGTGCAGCACCTTCTGCGTCGATTGGCGAAAGGTCCCCGCTTGGAGCCGGTCGATGCCAAAAGCCCAAAATTGAGTTTGAATGCGTTTTCCTTCTGCGGACTTGACGGATTAAAATAGATGGCCAATTTTTACCTGGAAAACGTCTCTTTCAATATTTAGTGCGGGGTGTTCCTCCAGAAGTCGAAGGCTTCCTCAGACGGACGTAGCGGGTAGACGGTAGTCCGCAAATTCCAGGTTTTTAGTCGTCCGCAGGTAGAGAGATGCGCTTTATCGAAATGCCTGGCTAGCGCGATAAAAGGCCAGCTGCCCGGGTCGTTGCTTCGACTTTGTTTACGCCTAATTTAAATTTTCGGACTGAGGACGTTGCCTTCAGGACTTGCAAATCGGGCGGCGGCTTCCAGCGGAGTATGTACTGTGAAACACACAAAATTAATCTTCGCGGAGATCGGACGGCCTACTGCGAATAAAATAATATTTCGCAGTCAACGAGGATACAGGAATGTTCGGATACGTGTGCTGGATCCTGGAATATTTCGAGTTTGAACGCCACACTACTAACCAGAGTTTACCGACATGATAGAGCGGCGTTCAATACGGGTTATTTATAGCGGATATGAATTATCTTAATCTTGCAAACAGTTCGTAACGACAAAATGGCGGTAGGAAATGCAGCCAGATTATATAACGGATTAGGTCAGGTATCTTCTTATCGGATGACGATCGGTCAGAGAGAGCGGCAGCTGGGCGATCTTCGAATATATAGTATCGGGGCTCCTTATCTTCTGCTTCCGGTGGCGATTGGAACAGAAGGGGAAATTCGCTTGCGCGCCGCCTTAACGTAACTTGCGGCATCGGATGCCGATCGGCTTATCATCGGCTAGAACCGTAACGTTTAAAAAGCGAGCTGAATTAAATTCAAATGCTTTTTGAGTATTCCTAAGATTTAAATTCAGGGCAAAACGTTGCAATACTGCTTTTAGTTTTGAAAGCAACTTTGACTCTGATGAAGTAATCTGCGAATCTTCCGAAACATTAGTTTGCATAGGCTCACAAACAGGAAAATTTTGGCTAGATAGTTTTCTTCACAACGTACTCTAACACGGGAGCTAAATTATGAATGACTTGTAAGGGTTTACAAGCTACCAGCTTAGTTTTTCAAAAATTCCTGCTTGAATTCACACGGTTTAAATAACGCAAAGCCAATCTACTTTATAAGTTGCGCTTTTGATGATAACTACGTTATTTACAGTTTGAAAAACAAAATACTCTTGTAAAGAATATTTCAAGAATAAAGAGCCAGTGATAGCAGATTTTGATTCGTCGGTTAATTCTCTCAAAATTAAGTGGTTATGTGGATACATTGCCGCACAGACTAGTTCTGTGGAAACGGTGTGCAATTCATTATAAGTACTCAAGTTAACTAAATAACGACAAGTGTATAAAATGCATACACGCCAGTACAGGGTGCACCTTGAAACAAATAACCTCGACTAAACTTGTGAGTCAGTTAACATTTACAGCATTATAAAATGTGCAAATACAGTCTACGTTAAGTACAACTAACAACAGATTAAAAGTGATTAAAAACGTATGTGCTAACTGGGTTTTATGGTTCCTTGTTGCAGAAGAGAAACGACGGGAATTTGAAGTTTTAGGGAGGCTTCTGAATGAGGATGATGATTCTTGGATATACCAGTTTATTCTAGAAAGAAAATGACAAAGTAAGTATTAACATCCACTAAGTACAAGCAATCTCCAACTTTCAAAAAAAGAAAAAGAAAAATAATACCATCCGCTAATTGTTCAAATTTAAAGTATCCTCCTAAATTTAAATAACAATAACAAAACATGTTTGTGTCTGTTTCTATATTCGTGTAATGTAACAATTACTTAAAATTATAAATACTTACAATAACAACCTTCCTGTACAATAATCCAATCTAGACTTTAATAAGTTCTCGAAACAATTCCAACTGAGATTAATTGTTTTATCGGGAGTGCTTGTTTATCTAAAAAGTAGAATGCACCGTGTAGAAAGTCTGAGAAACTAAAAGCGCAGTGGACTCATGCACTTAGATAAGAAAGCAACCCATTCTGCAGCCGTCGATATGGCGTCAGCAGGGGAGCTGGGTCGAGAGTAAAATAAAGCCCATGCAAGAACCCGAGTGCTTCTTGGAGCACTTCTAGTTAGTTTCGCAGAGAACGCCAAAAGAAACGACGTGATGCAGCTAAAACTTTTGCAGTTCGAGAGCGAAACTCTAAGCAGTTAACTTAAGCGGATAAGACAGGGGAAAGTGGGTGGCTTGATATTAATTTCGTTTCCAGCCAGAAAATATTGGCGCCGAATCTATTAAACGTGCTTTTGTGTCGTGTGGGACTTTTATGATACGGAGGAAGACATTTATCACGTTCAGGTCGCTGTCGATTTTAGGCCCCATCATTTTTTAACTGTTCGGGAATTGCTTCGGGAGACTTCTCATAAATGAAACAATTTTCTGTACTGTTGGTCTTAGTAATTTTTTTATGTGCCGCTAGATTGTTATTGGTATTGAATTATTCAGAGCTGCCACTTACTAATTGTCAAATTAAAGAGTAAACTTCAAATGCAACATAAAATGTACACTATGCAAGAAAACATTTTTATTATTTAGACATGTTTTCGATCAGGACAATTATTACAAGTACTAAATGAAGAATGGCAATATTCCCATGCGGTTTGTATGCAGCAGTTTCGACCGCAGTTTCCTAATGGAATTGTTGAAGAAACTGTTTTACTGCATCACATTTGTCGCACAAAATTTCTGGCGACAGGAAGTGTAGAAAAAGGCAAGTCTACTGAAAGGCCAGCCATTGCCCCAAACTTTATTGAAAATGTCGTAACTCTTGTTGTACAAAATCCAAAAATGTCAGTGCGTCGTATTTTAGGGATGTCCCTACAAGTACTGTTATACATGAAATTCGACCACTGTATCATACTAGTCGAATACATTATTGCAACTTTTTCCAAGAAAATTTAAACAACAACGATACTTTTATTTAAGTTTATTTAGCCATGAGGCATGGTTCCATTTAAGTGGATATGTAAATAAACAGAACTACGAAATGTGGTCAGTCAATAATCCATATAACCATATTGAGTCTCTTTTACATTCTTTTAAAGTTGGATTATGGTTAGCTGTGTCACGTCGTAGGATCATAGGATCAATATTTTTCACTGACGCCATAAACGGTCAACGTTATCGAGAACAGCTGTTAGTGCCCTTCTTGGATCAACTGCATAGAGATGAATTTAATCAAGGTTACTACCAGCAGGACGGGGCCACCGCGCATACAAGGGAAAATTTACAATTTCTCGAGCAGTTCTCCCAACTGAGTAATTATCAGAGGGACTTGGGCAGAAAATTCACCTGATCTTACTCCGTTAGATTCCTCCATCTTCGGACATCTTAAAAAATGAGGTCTACAAAGAAACAATTAATAATTTAGAGGCCCTGCTGGAGTGCATTAGAATTAAATGCAATGATATAACACCTGCAATGTTGCACCACGTTTTTGATAACATGAAATGTAGGGTAGTATTGTGTATTCAGAAAAATGGTGGACACTTTGAACACTTGGTGTAGCCAAGCAATAAATCACCCTTTTCTACAGACTGTCTTTAGCCATGAAGTTATTTTCTTTCCGTTGCTTTTAAATTCTGTTTTTGCAGTAAAGTTGGCTGTTTATCAGCTCAGTTCAGCTTGTTTGTATTTTGTAAATTTAAATTTTCCGTTCATATCAATATTTTTTTCTCTAATTTTAACAACAGTTTTTTCAAAACTAACATTAGCATCCACGTTTGTGACAATAGTAAGTTAAATCTTCCTTTTTATTAATTATTGAAAGGTTTCACCGAATTTTTGTATTTTCGGTTAGAACAGTTGATTGCAATCATGAAATTTTTACTTGAGGACAAATTCCTTTTGCAATCGTACCTCCGAAATGAAAATAGAGATGAAAATAGGATGTAGGTTCACCCAATAATGCCGTGTGTTGACAAATTCTGGGAATGATTTCCCGAAGCAGAAGTAAATCACAAGATATATGCCGTCACATCCATAGAGTTGTTGATCGCTTTCAAAATACAGAAAGCGTTGTTAGAGGGAAGGCACCTGGTGATGATGAGCTCCGGGGAGGCTATTTTCAGCTTGAAAATGCCCCTGCACGTGCTGCCCGAGCAACTTGTCAGTTTATTGAAGAGTAACAGAGTTATCGGGAGAGGAAATTTTCCGGCAAGGTCGCCATATCTTACTCCTCTGGATTACTTTGTATTCTGTCATTTAAAAAATTTAATTTACCAGAATCGATTGCACACATTGGACGAATTAAAAGAAGCGATAGAAGGTGCTGTGCAAAGAATAACCGAACAACAGCTGTATGATGTATTTGAAATTCCGAAAAGGAGAGTAGATTCGTGTATAGCCAATGATGGTGCACATTTCAAACATCAACCGTGATATATTTAAAGCTAGTTTATTTAATTTTAATTTAAATAAATAGTGTTATTTGACTTGAAGTTAGCTGCTATATTTCGGATCCAATCGATGCAAGGTGGAACATTTTTAATAAAGGCGTATTATATGAGAGCAGCCAAGTCAATCATGTTTGATCTCCCTGTAGTTACAAATATGGGAATGTAAATTTGCATTTTAAGATATAAAGAGGGTTCTTTTCTGTTATTGTTTCACCTGGATTTAATTATTACAACTAACTACTGTATCAGCTGGCAGCAGTTTTAGAATTAAGAAAAAAATGATGCAAATAAAATATTTAATATTGGGCAGTTTAAAATATTATATGTATTTGGTGTTAATATTACCGGGCAGTATACAGGGTGTACAACAATTCGTGCAAAAGCTTCAGGTAGAAGAATACAAAAATGCAAACATACAAAAATGCTTTTGGACGCTTCTTTGTCACCCACGAGGGCGTCAAGGCGGGAATTCCCGACAAGAAATATCGTTAAAAATTACAAAGTAGCTCAGTAGATACATCGTGCATGGTTCATTTTGGTAAATTTCATTAAAATGTCTCTTTTATTTCGTTCCAAATTTGGGCTTCCCGCAAAAAACAAGTATATGGCAATATTGTACTTGCAAATCTAAGGCTACTTTTGTTTATTACTTGCATTAGAACATTCTAAGGTGTCATTGTTAATATCACTTCAAATTCATCAGATTTTTTTCAAATCATACCTGCTTCTCGAGTGCTCAATGAAGTTTAAATTCCTAGATTACGCGGATATGTATCGGGTGTATCTACTTGAGAACATTTCCAAATTGACGGCAGCCAATATAGAATGTATTTAGAAGGTTAGTTCATAGACTGAGAGAGACAGAGCAAGTAGTTCCGACTGGCATTGACAATGGTGGTCTGTGGACTCGGTAAAACCTTCAAGAAGAAGACATTTTACACGTAGTTGCAAACAAACCAGAAAGTAGCAAAAGGGGAATTGCTAATCATATTCACGTATCCAGTCATTCACCCGTTCATACTATTTTAAAATAAAATGCATTGTATCCGCACAATTAATGCATTTATAACTTGCGCGCATGTGGTGCTTTTGTTGAAACTAGCTTCGATGAAAAATTTCAAGGAAGATAAAACATTCGATTTTGCAAGTATACGGCCCCAACCTTTGAGGTGAAGGCGAAATTCCAATAGAAAAATCCTGATCACCCACGTAGACCTACGCCCTTTATCATTACAACACAATTCTTTTTTCCAAGCTCCCCAGTAGATAGGTATATTAGCGAGCCTCACACTCCTGGAACAAAACTTCAAGCCGGCATTCCAGCAAGGGACTTTATGCCTCCAGCCGCCTCGTGCTTTGAGAACGCCGCCGTCCGTGCCGCCGACATAACTTAAGCTCGGTATCTCAACCAACGGGTCTTTTAAGGTTTCCAGCACCTGTAGAGCAAACCCGCGTTTGGAGATCGCCGCTAGTCTAACTTTTAAACATATTTTTCCAAGTTTCGCATAGAAATACAATCCTATCTGTTGATCTCTACCCCGAACTAGCTACACAGCACACTGTAGTGAATTCTCTACCTGCATACCCTCTTTGACACTGCATTCGGTGTCAGCGCGGTGCTTTCCCTGTAACACTGTTAAATAGGGTAGATATGTTTTTTTCCGAAATAGCTTTGGTAGTTAACTCACTTGCCTAAAGTAATCCTCTACAAACAAAGTCACTAAGAGAAACCCACTTAACGAGATAAAGTTCCTCCTAGTGGTCCTATTAACTGTTAAGGCAACCATTAAAACAACGAACTGGTAAGAAATCGAACTGGCATCTTTGAACACGATTCTTCCTGCTAAAGATCTATACTACAATTTTAGTCTTTGCCGCTAAGCGGGGTCGCACTGGAGCAAATTAATAAACCAGTTTCAAACGTCACGTTGTCAAACTTAACGTTGCTGTCAGACGGGTTGCTTATCCACCAGGCCGAAAGAAGCAAATTATTGTATTACATTTCTTAGTTTAGGAAAACCATTTTATACATTTATAAAAGAACAATAGACGTATGTATGCATTTCTTTTATTTATTTCTACTTACTCAAGTATTTAATTGACCTCTGGGTTTCTGTAGGTACCTAAAAGGCCACGTAATTAGTTGTGGCGATTTCTCAAAAGTTAGTAAAGCAGTCAAAAATATTGTAAAAACCAAATTATTACACGTCCTTAACAGAAGTTGATTATCAACATAAAATTAATTTTTGCAATTGCCTGCTTAATCAAATTGGGCAGAAACAAAATTTGCATTTGCATAACCACATTATTTGAAAGATGAAGCCATTTTTACAAGAAATTGAATTTTCAATCTCCATAACAGACATCAGTGCACACACTAAAATCAATGCTGCATAAGGAAATTTAGCCACCAATTAGATTTTCTCTGAATGTATGGGTAGGAGTAATTGACAATAATATTTTTGGTGTGTCTTTCTACAAAATAGATTAATTGGTAAAAAGTGATAGATGATTTGCCACTCAATCTCTGAAGAAATCTAGTCTACTGTATGACTGTGCCCAAGTTCACTATGCGCATTCTGTTAGTGAATGGATAAATGAAAATTTCGGACAAATATAGATAGGTCGCAACGGTCCTATACCATTCTGAGCAAGTACGGCCGACTTAAACGTTTTGAATTTTTCGTTGGGAATTTGCCCAAGGAAACGTGTACTAGATACCACCAGAAACTTTAGATGATCTACATGCAAGGATAATGGACAGCGCGCACATCGTCAGTCCGGAAATTGTTAAGATTAGTTTAAGATCCAGCACTTGCATTTCAAATAGCCGCGTTTTCTCGCATCTTTTATTTCAAATATTTGCATTCCCCACTCCCTTTGTAAATTCGTATATTGACGCTACCCTCTCGTTCTAGTATAGTGTAGTTTTGATCGCCTATAAGTGTAAAAACTAGTCTGGTAATTTAAGCCCCGCCGTACTGCAAACTCGTCGCCACATGTTTATCACGACGTACCTCTTTTTGGTTCGAAGATGGTATTCTAATGTAGTGTTAGAGCAAAATTTTTTTTATTTTTATTTCGCACTCAGCCAGCAGCCGTTAGGCCAATTATAGGCGTCGCTGTGCATTATGGGGACTTCTAACCCCACTAACGACTGTCATGATCTAGTTATGACCGCAGGACCAACTTTTTTCCGTGATAGCCGTACCACGAGGCGCCGCGAGATGCAGCCGTGGAACTCTCATCCAAGTTCTGACCAGAGAGAGCGTTGCTTAACTCTGCTGATCGAACGTGGACGCTTGTTCAAGCTACACCACCCGGGACCTTAATCGGTTGTAAAAGCGCCCATACCCTTATTTCTTCAGCCCTCGTCTCGTCACTCATTGCCTGAAGCTAGTTGCGTATGGTTGTGTATGGTTGAACTTTGGAGGGTGTATGCCGAACCAATCTTCTCTGTTGTATAGTCGCACGGAGTGTGCAATTAACGCTTGGCGAATTTTCCGACGTGCCAAATCTAGGGAACCGTGGCAATTAGATGTCTTTTCGCCCTTTTCGTAATAATTCTTTCAATGAAATTTGTGGCGTTGATTTCCCTCTTTTGCTTTGATTACAATCAACCTCTATTGTGGCAGCATCTTGCTGTAAAATGTTTCCCTCCCCTTTTCTCTGAGCAAACAGCTGTTACAGCAAGTTGGGGCGTAATTAAAGTGATCTTTGCCTTTCTGAAAATTAACGTGTTCTAACGACGCATTTAGAATATCCCCAAAGTGCCAAAGTGCCAAGGCTCATTACAGGGCCAGTTGACTGGGACACGTTTCGAGATTGTGTCGATGAGATTCTTAAACCTCCAGCTGATTTGGCAACTGAAGCGGGGATTGACAGCAGCATTCAGAAATTTACCTCAACTGTAGTTAATTGTGTTCACAAATCCACTATACGCACAACACAAAAGCTTCGACAAAGTGAACATGCCCATCCACCTCAGTATATACTGGCTCTAATAAGAGAGAAAAATCGAATGAGAAGATTATGGCAAAGACGAAAACTACCGCATCATAAGAGATTGTTAAATCAGCTTGTCCATCAAGTGACTTATGAGTTAGATAAGTATTGCATCAATAACTATCAACAATATATTTCTGAATTAGAAGTTAGCGATTCTTCACTGTGGCGCGCAACCAAAAAAAAAATATTACAACTTACCGACACCATACCACCCCTTAAGGAAAATAATAGAAGTTTCTGCAGCGACCAGGAAAAGGTAACCTTATTCGCAGACCACCTTGAAAATACCTTCAAGTTAGACAATGACCGATGCAATATGCAATTTGTAGAAGAAGTTGACCGGACTGTTAATATAAATCTACCTAGATCAGTAGACTTAGGGCTGGTTGATTTTACATCCCCAAAAGAAATAACCCAATCCCTAACACAGTGATTAAAAACCTCACGTCGAAGGCCGTTGTTTTTCTTGCCTCAATCTTCAACGCCTGCTTATCTAAAGGCTACTTTCCGAGTATCTGGAAACATGCTGAAGTGATTATGATCCATAAACACGGCAAAGTCGCCAAAAGGGCAACCTTTTATCGGCCGATCAGTCTATTACCAATGCTCTCTAAAATCCTGGAAAAAATTATTAAAGAAAGACTAAACTCCTTTCTCGACAGTCATCATATAATACCTAAACATCAATTTGGATTCAAGGCTAACATTCTACTGCGCATCAGCTGCTCAGAGTTACGGAATCCATAATAGGTGGATATGAAAGCAAGCAACATACATGTGCTGTATTCCTAGACGTACATCAAGCTTTCGATAAGGTGTGGATAAATGGACTGCTCTTTAAACTGCTGCAAATATTGTTAACTGACAATCTCTTAAACATCATCCTGTCATTTTTAAGCAACAGAACGTTTCAAGTGAGACTTAGTTCATGCTACGGATACAAAGAAAATTTACGCGGGAGTACCACAAGGGTCAGTAATCGGTCCTATTCTGTTCAATATTTTCATGTATGATATACCAACACCAACATTTGCAAAACTAGCCATGTTTGCGGATGACACTATATTACTGGCTCAAAACTCAGATATTAATATTTGTGTAGAAGGTTTACAGACATGTCTAGATCAATTACTTCAATACTTTACAAAGTGGCGTATTAAATTCAATGCTACTAAATGTGAAAGCAAAATATTTACTCTGAGACGGCCTCAAAACCCTGGAAACATCATTATAAATGGGCAGGACATTGTTTGGAACCCATCCGACTCGGCAGTTAATTATCTAGGAGTTTATTTAGATCGCCGTCTTACTTGGAGCTACCATATTAATAAGAAGCTGAGTGAGGCATACACTAGGTTAGCCCTGTTGTACTCTCTAATTAACAGGAAATCCGCGCTACGTCTTAAATGTGCAACGCTACTTTATCAGAGCATACTACGACGAGTGTTAACGTACGCTTGTGTGGTGTGGGGTGCAACCTCAAAAACAAATATAAGAAAGATCCAAACCTTTCAAAATAAAGTGTTGCGGATAACAGTGAACGCGCCGTGGTATGTCCGAAACGAACAAATTCATCGCGAACTTGGTGTAATAACGATCCACAATTATATTCGCAATGCTGCCCCCAGGTTCTTTGTTAACTTACCTAATTGTCCCGGTGCGGCGCATTTTCAACTTGGGCAGAAGTCAACAGTTACTCGACTCAAAAAGAGGTTCCTCCAGGATATTCTTCTTTCGGAACGCGATAGCGATATGAGTGATTAAATGTAAATATAACAATTTGTAAATTAGTTCTGGGGTAAAACCCCATTCTTGCGATTTATTGTTAGTTTTAGTTTAATTCTATTTCCAATCAACCATGTATAACATACGTATGTTGAGCTGGTTTATTCTTTATTAAAAAAAAGCAAGTTGGGGCGTAATTAAGGTGATCTTTGCCTTTCTGAAGATTAACATGTTCTAACGACGCATTTAGAATATCCCCAAAGTGCTTTACGGTCGTAAAAGTCGTATTGAGCTTAAGAAAATGCTTCAAAAAGTACAAAATGCAATATCTCTAAGAGTAACCGTGTATTTTAAAACAAATGAAGCACAGTTTAAAAATTTGATCTAATTTTAGTTCTAGCTTGTTTTTATTTAGTGTAAATTGCAGTTCATCGTTATGATCACTTTTTAAAATAAAACATTTAGCTTTGCCCGCTAACTGAACTTTTACACTATTATTGAACCTATGTTGCCAAACTTACAGTTCCTAAATAGCAAGAACTTTTTCTCATGAACATTTTCTTCTCAATTTTGTATAAGGAATATCACTTCAAAAAGTTTTTCTGTAAATTAGTGTACACCCTGCATAACACAATTAATTAAGAATATTTTATATCAATCATTGCTGCGATCTGGTTTATTGTGAAGACAGCATCTTTAATAAGCCATGGCGGTGCAGAAATTGCACTATTATGTTTACAATCGCAAATCTAGCTAATGAATAAACGGCAACTAGAATAGAGCCACGCCACTAGGCCGTGCTGAATGAACAAATACAGCGTCGTACTATAACTTTTAGACACTGAATCTAGAGTAGTGTATAAATATAGAATTTCTATTTTAATAAATCGGTAAGGGCTTAATCATGGCTGTGTTTATTTAATTGTGACTTGACACAGACCACAATTGTTTTAAAAGGGAGATTTGGCTGTCCTACTCACAAAGATTATCCTACCCATAATTATTATTCACAAGCATTCCATTATTAAATTTCGATTCCTTTAGGACCTACCAAGAAAACTAACCTGGTTCTCCCAGACCAGTACGCAAGTATTTAACAATTTATATTAAGATAAGTTATCTTCACTCCATGTTTCTCAGTTGAATTACGTATTCTTTTACAGTGTTAAACATAGACTGCGCTTTATTGATCAAAGAAAGGCATGCAATGGACATAAACTAACCGATGTACACAAACAAACGTCCCGTCCTTCTAAAATTAATTAGCATGATTCGAAACGTATGCCAAGGTACTACAACTCGTATAAAATCTCCAGACATCATAACGAACATATCCAAATGACGAGCAATCAAAGATATATACCGAAAAATTCACTATCAGGCAGCAGCAGAAGCGTAGCTAAATTCAAATAAACCCAAAAAATGGGGAGTAGAATGACCATATTCGAATGACTGAGAACCGATTGGCAAGAATAGCCAGGGATGGAAACGGAGCTGGATCCCATCGTTCACATAGTCTCCACCATTGCAAAACCACTAAAAGAAAACCAGGAGTAAGGTCTAAATACAGGAGAAAGAAGAAGAACAAAATATAGGCTAGCCATCTCAAATAGTGTGTGGTAAATGGCAATAGTACGTATTTCCACACCCAAGCACAATAATTGATATAACGCCACTAGAGAAATTATGACCTGAAGTGACAAAACCATTTTTTCTTTATTTGAGCTTGTAATTAGCAAAGCGCCAGGGGAAATCTGCGACCTGAAATTCTATTCAGTGATGAGCTTCAAGTTGAAAGCAGTACGCAAAAGAAGAAAGACTACATACAAGGTGGGGCTAAAAATAAACGACAATAGTTACCTAACATCTGAGTATATCAACGATATTCAAAGCTCTGCAACAAATGTATTTTTGATTCCCTGCAGTCGGTTTTGCTTTGATGAAGGTTCAGGTTTTAAAAGAAGTACGAGCTGTGACCAATCGGTGGACACTGAATGAGTGAAAGACCTTTTACCTTAAAAAAAAGCCCACAGAAATATTTACTGTCTTTACCGATGTGAAGTGCCATTCCCTACTCACGTTTGTCAAGGTTAGGTTTAAAACAACAGTCATCTGACCTTGGTAAGCTTTTAACTGCTTGGCATCCCAGAGTTCTCAGACAATGCGTAGACACAGCTGTCGACATTTATCGAGGTATTATGATTAATTAAAAAAAATCTCGTATCGTTCTGCCGACGCATTGTAGATGCATACCTGGAAAACTTCTTGTCAGCGAGTAGATCAACGTCGAATGCTCGTAGCCAATCTTTGAACTGCCTTTGTCCATTCTTTATTCAATAAATCGATGAAGTTCTGGAAGGTTTCCCATTAAAGAGTGTGTAGGACGATATACTCTATTTATCACTTGGGGGTATTTTCATGGTTGAACTTTTCCAGTACATGTGGTGGCACCCTTAGAAATGACATGAATTTGTCCCCGTTTCCTCTCAGGCACAATTTGGTTTTGACTATTGCGAGTGAGCTGTCTGTTGTTTCACTCTAAGAGCCACTGGCTACTGGCCACCTTTAAGCTTGTTACCTATAGTAAACAAGGTTTGCCTTATAACAACTGATCAATTATTGGGAATAAAGGTATGAAAAGTTTCACACCAGAAGCAATAGATGTCCAAGCCAATGCAGCAATTAAAAACATATACTATGTGATATAGAAGAATAAATACCAAAAGTTACAAATTACGTATAAAACAATAACTTATTATTTTTATATGGCCTCTTCTCAGAAGGAAAAGAGAAGAAACTAAATATATAGTCGGTTCAAGAGCAGTATCAAGACGCTAGTTGAAAAACCTACAGAATACCATCTACCACTGTAGATAAAATTTATGTGTAGGTATATAGTTAGGAAGCTTTTAATAATAGTATCGACCAATGTGCAGTAAACCAAAATGTTACATAGATAGCAGATATACCTAACTAATTATTTATACATATTAAAACAGTGCGATGCTATAGTGTCAGCTATATGCTACTTAATTCCCAACCTCTGGAGCTCAGAAGGTGAGTAAGAAAAAAAGATTTTAGTAGATAATATAAATAGAAAAGTCCATGCTGTATAGCGGATGAGGAAATTTTGAAAAGCTGTTGGAACTGAAGCCACGGTCTGGAAAGGTTGGAGTGTTAATGAACAAATATTTAACAAAAATTATCAACAAATACGATAGAGAAGTAATAATAGTCAATCATTGGCGAGTATACGTCAATATAATATAACTCTTTAAATGCATTGAATATTATATGGTTAACATACATAAAGCTAAACCTTAACAAGAAACAATCCATAAAGGTAATAAATATATAAAGTACGATAGCTGGAAGTAGCACAAATTCTATTAAAGAAGCGTTTTTACAAACTGCAAGCATTTCCGATTTGAATAACATTACTACAAATATAAAATCGTTACACACGACGTATAATAATTGAATTTCCTTTTTTTTCCTGCTCGTCCTACTTACGGTAACTATCTAGAGCCGCTGTGAGCTTTTACGCTAATAGAGATTCAAGAAGGATCGCGCTAATAAGAGGAGAAACCCGCGCGGCGCATTCTGACGGTTCGCGTTTTCGGCTGAAATTTGTTTATCAACAGCCGAGCCCGCCGAATTTGATACGCCTTATCTGAACCTTTTTGTTGTCCCGCCGAGCGAAATGAAGCCAATTTGAAACTTCTTGGGAGCTGAGAGTCTTGCGGCCGAAAGATGGGGTGGATTGATTATACCGCGCGAGTTTCGAGTTACTAGAATGGGGCTAAATATAGATGCTACTAATTTATACGCCGAAGAGTTTGTCCCCACAATGCAGGAGAGATGGCAGTTTTTGACGGATATATCATGCCTTAGTAGAACAGGAATCGGTTTTTAGGTTACAAGGCGGCTTGTGTTGTATTGAATAATTTACTTTCTGATAGAAACTTATACTTATTATATGAAAATTACACGTATCGCATTTACTGTTCCTGTTCTATTTATAGAATTATTTTTCTTAGGGCTACGAACGGCAGGATATTAAACTCAAGCCCCAAACAAATCATACGCAAATACTAAAACCAACTTGATGCCGTACCAAGTAAACGTTATATGGGCAAATCACAGATCCAACCCGCTACAGCAAACCCGGTATGCGGTTTTTTTATATTAGCAAAAGATGTTGAAGCTACCAGAGGACACCAAAGAACTACAATACAACCGATGTTTCCAGTACCTTACAGGAACTCTTAAACTCATTAAAATTTGCTGCGACCTGGACCAGACTCAGCAAAGTTGGTCATATAACCTACTTGCATTAACCGTACATAAAATCAAGCGTGCTATAAACAGTGTCATATTAGTTGCAGTAAATAAGTACAACAAATTAAAGCCAACTCTACAGGCGAAAGTTATAAATACAACCAGCTAAATTGACACAAGATAAGAGCGTCCAGGTATCAGTGATTCGAATGCTACATCTAATTACAGGAGCTTCAAAGCATCAATGTTGTTTGCGAGAAATTGCCTAATTCACAATAATTCGCCTAAAATGCAAGCTCTTACAAACACAAATAACTATAGTCCCGCAGCACGTATATAAATAGTTCAACATTTAAGTTACAAGAAAGTCTCTGAGTAAAGAAAGACTACTCAGAGCTGGCAGGTTGATAACTGAAAAATTGCAAGCTTACGCTGAGGCGTTAAAGCGAAACATAGAAGGGGTTAACAAAATACCACCAAGATAAGCAAATATTTAAAACAATAGACTCGCAGGTAAAATTTGAAGACAAATTCGAGCATGATGTAGGTTTAGCCGGAGAGTTCATACTTATGATTATTGGTCATTACACACAGGTTCGTGTTTACTTTGAACGATGTGCGTAGATACCACTAGGATGATGAAAAGCTACACGGGGAAAAGCCGACATAAGCTTGAAACAGCGACAAAAGTTTTCTACACAACGCAGCCCTAGCAATGGTATCCGCTGATAAGCGGGCATAAACTAGTAGCTATATTTTGGCGACTCCAGAAATGGTGGTCGGCTATATAATATGTGACGCGAGTGTTTAATTAAAACTATGAACAAAATGGTAAACGAACACATATTTTAATTCAGAAGCCGGCTCACAGCCCAATACGCTACGCAACGACAGAATCCGTGACAATTATGAACGGGCAGAATTCCATAATATTTGTTAAGGTGGCCCAGTTACATATCCGCGAAATTACGAGAGTCGGCCCAGGGTACTACTGCACCCACATAACCACTATAAAACAACCTTCAGATCGGTTAAAGGGCACGATTATAATCTACGTGCGTTCAGTATGGGAGAAGCTAGCAAAAGAGGACGTCCTTTTAAACAAATGCCACATTATGCACACCTGCAAACAGAAAACAATATGATGAACCGCAAAGTTAATATAGAAGTTAAGCGTGGTACCTTCTGATCGTAAAACTTGTCGCCAGTGCTAAAATATAGTTTTTCCATTTATGTTATAAATCAGATACCAAAATAAGACAACAGCTACATGTCACATCATTATTCCATATCATGAATCATATGTCATGGTTGTCTTAAGTCTTTATATTTTCCTTAAAATTCACACCAAAATTGAACAATAATATTTAGACAATAAAAAAATTCATCAAGTGTGTTAAATCACTATTATGATACCATATTTTAATTTATACGGGATAATGCGGAAAGAAAAATTTTACTAACTCTCTTCTTTTTCTCGAAATCCTTTACACAGATTTTATACTTTCCTAAAACAGTCTCGCCGTGCTTTAAATAATACGCTAATAAAATTTCCAGAAAAGGCTACCAGAACTGTTTTGAAATATTTGCGGGACAAGTATCTAAAGATTACATTCCATATTTCATTTATTTTTTGTCTTTGCATCAATGTGATCAAGACAAATGCGCTTCAGCATCACACCACAATAAATGAAGCACTACTAAACGTACCTAGTTGATCTGCATCCAGCAATCTGAGTACTGATCTGCAGACAAGGCTGTTATCCCCAGATATCACAAGGACAATAGACCATTTCTATGTGCAATACGCACCCTCTGCTCGTTCGTAAAACACTCGCAGCTACTCCTGACTGCACGAGGCGAACTATGTTGCATTAGTAATTTATACAACTAGTTTTGAAAATCATACCTTTTTCATGAATTTGCAGTTTGATACCAAGGGCGAAGCCCGAGTTAATCCAGCAAGTGAATTAAAAAAAGGACTTTCAAAACGTGTTGTACATGTAATTTTTTGCATAGTGTTCTCTTGGTCGAAATTTAGTCGAAAAGGACTTCGGAATTGGCAACTGTAAAATTAACATTTTAATAAAATAGTTAAAAGAAGTGTACCTTTTTTCAAGGTTTTTGCGTTAAAAGAGCGGTAACTTCAATACGATTTATCGTTAAAAAAGACGACTTTCTAGATCACTATGCAAAAAAAAAGAATTTCCGTTTTCAATGTCGATATATCCTTTCCGAAGGGAATTGGTTGCAAGATACTCTACTATTGCTCAATTATCAGATTTTTTCATTATGGCGAACTTCAAATAAATTAGTTTTTTTGATCAATTCCGGTAATGACTTATAAGGTAATTAGGAATTCCTTTCTCCAACTAGCCCGTTTTATCCACTTAGCCTACTGGTTAACGGCCTTAATGACAAAAGAAAAAGTAAAGTATCCCAAATGGCTAAGACACCGCTAGAACAGCTAAAAAAGAGGATACTAACCTTTCAAGTTCAATCAGTCTGAGGAAAGAAAATCCAAACTTTAAAATAACTGGTTCTCCAAGTTGAGGGATTAAGGCGATGGGTTAGTACTTCATGACCTGTAATTTTTGTATATGCTAAAAATAAGCTATGAAATTGAAAAATAGTAAAAGGAAATGAAGATTATGAAGGACTAAAGAAGGGCATGTATGGAGTACGCTACGAAGCTTTAGGAGGAAGAAAACATAAGGTTTTGGACAATACAATTTGTGAACCACAGATAGCATTAAACCAATTGTTACAGAAGAAAATAGTTTGCTACCATAAGTGAGTAAACACGAGCTGTTTAGAAGATGGGAAAGTATAAACAATACTTAGATACGAAGTCAAGAAGCAAGTAAGCACCACAGATGACTGAAAAAGCTGAGAAAAACTGCTACCAAGATAGAAGTAACGATAAAGCTAAAATAACTAGTTTAATTGCAAGGCTGTATGAACGCATAATATAGAAGAGGCTAGAAAAAAAAATTAAAAGATATTGAGAAACAAAGTGGCTTTAGAACGGGTAGGTCGTGTACGGACATCTTTTATTTAAGAGGCTTTTAGATGAATGCGATAGAATGGTAAATGAGTTATTGAATTCTAATAATTATGTACTTTCAGATTTAACGAGAACTTCATAATAAAAAAAAACAACTTATTTTGAGCTTTGGATTCTACCTCAGACTCTCTGTTCGTGCCTCAAACCATAGCAAAGTAACAAATTCAAGCATTGCTTTCCACTGTTCAATAACTGGAGGTAGAAGTAAGCTCTTCAATACAGTCTAAGCCATAGATATGAAATAGAGGAACATCTCATTTAGTTTTGCACCGAAAAGAACGTAGGTGTAACCAATAAGATGACCTCATCCACAGACGAGTGCAAAGCAGATTTTGGAAAAAGTAGAACTGGAGTACAAATAAGAAGGATGTGTAGAAACGACTATAAGATAAATATATGTGTAGGTGGTATATGCAAGAAGACAGAAGATCGTAGCTACAAAAACGATATAAGAGATGTGTTTAGGAAAATATAACAAACAGAGACATTAGGCCTTACTTGATAGAAAAGATACTGTAAGCCGTTAATGGGTGCTCATCCTGATCAAAACTAAGCATCATTCAACGGAAGTAAGGAAACTATGAGTAGGATACTGAAGTTTAAAAATGAAGCGACAATAAAGGCCTTAATAGCAAACAACTCCGTAATCTCAAGTGCATTGGTTGAGGCAAGAGTCAGGGGTCAATAAGTAGAACTAATAAATTTATCGGCGACACTACATTACATTGTCCGAAATCAACAAACTGCTATAGATTTTGAAATTGGCTACCTGAAAAGTAAAATTCGAATCATTGATAGTAACATTCATCACGGAGAAATACAAATTAGTAAAATAATCAGAATTTTACAGAGTTTAGTAGTAGACAGAACAGGATCTAAAAGTAGAATAAGCGACGAGAAAGGCGAACAGAGAGAAAGAAAAGAAGAGACTTCTAGGCAATGTTCGGGCTACTGATCTATAATTTGAGATTTTCTTTCACATAATCCAAACATTGAATGATAGTTTTTGTAATTGCCGTTAGGTTTTAGGTTTGCATATAAAGTTAAATACTAATAGTAGTTTCTCCCATATGCAATACAAACAATTTGGTCGTATTTTTCTCCTGGGTAAGTTAAAATTGCATCATAGCTACTTAAAGGATTTTCATATGTCCTACAGTCATCTGCACACAGGAATCTTCCACTGAACCGTTTCTCAAAATTCGGATCTCTGCAGCACTTCATTAATGATTTCAAGGTCAAGCTTCTGACAAGAGAAGTTTATTCTAAATCATTATATATTTTTCTGAAATGTTTACTTGTTAACAATGTGTTACTTCACTCTGGCAGTAAATAGAAGAGAAGCAAACTCTAATCTTAATCTAAAAAACAAAATATGGGCGTCAAGTAGCAAGTAATCCAAGTACATTGCTAATCAAATAAATGGTATACATCGAAAGGAGCTACTCACCAATCTCTGAAAAAGAGAGAGAACGGCAAGGGCACAAATAAAACTCGCAGGTGTCAAAATCAGGGCAGTATAATATCCGTTAAAAATATTAGGTAGTTCTTACACAAAGCAAAACAATAAAACACGACAATCAAGATCAAATATCACAGGAAAACTATCACAGTATTAAGACAGTCGCCTTAAAAGCTATGAAAGTCATTATTCAAGCTAAAAATACTTAGTACAGATAAGTAGTATGAAAAAAATATATACAAGTTGACTGTAGAAATTAGCAATTTGCATTGCCGGTAGGTTACTCGGTGAAAGCGCAAAAACCCGATAGCTATATTGCTACGTGAGACACATTCCAAAATGTCAACTAAAACTAACCTTGACATTGTAGCAACATTATTAAAAGTAAATAAATAGAGACTAGACTGCTTCAAAACTCACGTATAACACTATTAGATTACATTAAAAAGAATTCCATATTGCAGGTTATATCGAGGTCGTAGCTATTTCATGGCCCACGTTCTTTAATGCAAAGGACTAGGTTAATTAAAGAAAGACCTGCCACTGCCAGGTAGAAAATAGGCGCATCAAAAGCTGATCAAATGCAAACTATAACTATAAGCTACAGCAGAAGCCAGGTGTTTGCGATGTGTCAGAACGGCAATGTGACGTTGCAACCCTCGGGTCTTGCAGAAATGAAATCCTCAACATACACATCGTTAAAAAAAAGGGGGGGCCTTGCCCACACGAGGAAATGTATCCCCCATAACTAGAAAAGGAGCTGAAAATGGAGCACAATAAAATCTAAATAAATAATACAAAACAAGGCTAGGCCTACCATTACGATGTTCTGCTCCGTTTTGCCAAAATCGTGGCATTTGCTCGCCCATATACAAATCCAGAAACATGTGTGATTTTGAGAATTCACGAAACATATTACTTTCAGGAACTCTAAGAATTCTCACAAAATATATCGCAACACCAAAGTGAATCTCCAATGTAGGATGGTGGTAAAAATTTCTAACTAAAAAGGGAATATTTAACTTCACAAATGTAGTTCATTTTGCCATCCCTCCTGATTCAGCACAAATTGGCAAATGACCGAAAAAGATAGGCTCCAGCCCCAAAATTTGGAAAACCTTAAGAAATCCAGGGTAGGCAAACAAAATGCCTTTGAGTTAGACATGTAGGAAATGGCGCAGAATTATTTAGGAAAACTAAGACATTGACATGTGAAACCTGATTTTAGTTTAATTAGATTGTAGATGCTATTTGATTTATCAAAGGTAGGGCAATTAAATAAGTACTTTTGACCCGTAACAAATTTTATATGAAATGGTTAAAGAAACCCCAGGCTTGGTTTATTTTTTAGTTTTTTAATATTAAACGCAATATTTTTGAGGGTTTTAGAAATTTCTCATCAATTTTAGCTAGGTATTACGAGGGTTACCTCTTAAACGATAAAGGGATAACTGGCTTACCTCATCGTCTAAAATAGAGTAAAGAAGCGTGAATAAAAAACAGGCGCAAGCCTAATATAAAAGAAGAAGAAGAAGCCAGAGGCACTCCATTGATGGAGTATAACTATTAGCTGTGTAAAATTTGCTAACAGAACGTACCTAGTTTGACTTTATTTAAGGAACTATTTATGATCCATACTAAGGTCGGTTAAACCTAGTTGTTCTGAAAGTATTACAAGCAAAACTGGGTGGTTGCATAAGCATGTTCTACGGGTGCTAATCAAATGGTCTTGATAGTTAAGGAACATTATCCGCTGTCGACGCTTGCATGGCTTATCGATCGATAGTAAGAGTACGATCGCAACCAGCCTTGTTTCGAACGGCGTTATGCTGTCTGTCCAGGTTGTTATTTCGGTGATTATTACACACAACTGCCACATGACTGATAGCAGCCAATGAAAACCATGCATTTTTTGAAAATCGACCAATCCCGAACTGATTAGCTGATAAGCGCCCGTGGGCTGCTTACCAAGCGATAAGCTCCCTAGGGATGATTATCGAGCCAGTGGATGGTGTCATAATTAGAAATAGAATTGCAGGAAACAAGCAGTTTGAATTTTTTGGCATTATTAGATCAATTTTAAATCATAATTTGTATACGGGTTTGGTGTAATAATCTTCAAAATATAAACGCGGGCAACACACTTAGATATAATTTTGCCCGTGCCAAGAGTCATCGTGCTGGTTGCCCTTAGAAAACTGCCCTCGGGCAAGCCCTCGGGACAGTTTTCATTGCAACCAGCACTCGACCCTTGGCGTGCGCAAAATTATCGGTAAGTATGTCTCGCCCTTGTTATATTACTATTGAAAATTGTTAGGTTACGTCAAAGGCTCTAGCGCAAACTGAAAACTCTGTGACCAAGCTTTACATCATCAATCATACGATATCATTATTACTATTACAAGAAAACAACACTGTGCGTAGCCATAGTTACCAGGAAAGAGCTTCTATTAGCATATTTCTCAAAGTTAATACAAATTTATGCTGGAATGTTTTGGTCAAAGCCTTACTATCCTTTCAATTGAAATATCCAGTGTGACAAAATAACTTCCAATTTTCAACTCCCAGCTGCTAAGTTCTTCATTAAAATTTCCACCGAAGCATGTCACATCATAACTTGCAAAATACGAGCGTTTTACGGGTTGGTAATGTGTGGTATTAATGTCAGTTTGCATATTGAATGCAGTCAAGCGCAACCGCTCTATGTGGGATGACAGTTTTATTAATAGTTTGCGGAATTGAGCAACAATAACGTGTAAAGTGCGCTTAATACTACCAGAGTTCATTCACCGGATAGGAAAACGGGAAGTGGCATTTTCAAGCCACATGAAAAACTAAAATCCTAAATTGTTATTACTTTAAAGTCTTTATGCATTTTGGTAATTGACTTTATCTTACTTAGAATGGTATTTATTATGGTAAACATGCCTCAATACAATTAATAGGCTAACTGCAATAGCTTGTCGTATTTATAACGTAACTAAGAATCTTAGTACTTTTCTGAAAAATTAAAAAAAAAATAAAAATCAACCCAAACTGGCAGATCCAAAGCTGTGAAAAATGTAAAACGCTGTTATTCAACATAACGTTCTATTTTTTTAAATTTTTTAACCCTTTCGAATTCAACTTGTATTTTGTATTAAGAGAAAGTAACTGTTTTTAGATGTAATTATAAACAGAAGACTTCACCACCTATAAGTTTGTATTTAATTTTGGCTATTACTGCCAATGATGTTTAAAGTAGGCTATTAAAGTTTGTTACGATTCGGTTCCGCCCCTATTAACTGCACAGGTGTGTGGGTGCAGTTTAGGTCGGTTTGCATTTTGGCACCCTATTTCGGCACCCAGAAGCTATAACGTGCCGTGATTGGTCTAAACGGTAACTCGGTGAGTACTAAGTACACACAAATCTTAAACTGCAGCTAACCTAAAATGATAGCTCCTGCGCATCACGTAGAAGTGGTCTACGATACTGCATTTTGGACATTTCTTACACTGGTATAAATTACACAAGCTGTTTGGCAACCATATTCGCGTCGGATCCCATCACCGTTTGAACGCGCGCTGTAGTTTCTGGGGGCCAAAATAGGAGAAAGGATGCTTCCCGTTTCGTAACGCATTATTTGAATTTAGCGCGTCCCCCTCCTTGGATTTTGCTCTTATTAGAACGAGAAGCGACTTGAATTTGACTTTTGTTATCCCGACGTCTCTCTTCTTTTTCTCCCCTCACTGTTCAGCTGATGATCGCAGTTTTGAAAGTTTTAGAAGAAGTTGTCTTACGCTAGTTTTCGGGAGATTTGTAGAAGCGCTCTGCTAATCCGTTTTGGAACTCCACTCGATCATCGGAGCCGTAGGTTCTGAAATTTACTTTAGCCCCCGCTGCATCGTTTCACAGAAGTTGTTGAGCAATTTACCACATTTGTTGGCCCCGCCCTGAAAGCACCTGCCATTTCCGACCTTGGTATGGGCTGTTTAGGGTTCTACCTTGTTACAGCATTACGACACAACCGTCAGTTAGTTACTACCTGCAAACTACTTTAGGACAAAATCGGGAAAATTACACAAATCCGTTGCCCCAAATTCTCGTTACGATGGGCTCTAACACAAGGGTCCGGCTATTAGGGATGCTCAGCAAGAAGGAGTGGATTCTTTACGACCGTAGAATTAGGGCATCGGTCCTGTAGACGAGGTAGAGATCTTAAAATTGATAGCGCCACCACATTCAGAATGAATCGGGGTAAAATTAACAACAAGGCCCACTTGAATGTGGAAGTAGTAGTCCCAACTTTTCGCTACTGCCTTGGCACAACATTGAGGTACCGACATCACAGCTGATTCAGACCTACCTTTGGTGGCATCAACTTACTCTTATCTGATTTCCTGTACAGAATACAAAAGAAACAGCATGCAAACTCCAATAAAAAAAAAACGTATAAACCATTAACAAAGGACTCTATTGAAATAATAAAGTATATATGCATAGCAAAGAACATGAAACGTTTACTGGTTACAATTCAAACTGAGCAACAAAAGGGGTTAGTTTGGTTAGCTGGTGACGTTTAAACTCAACACAAATTACAAATACGGTAATAATTAACCTTACTACTGTGAAAACAGTAGCAATATTTAAGTTTTACAACAGAGACTACTTTACATGACGTTCAACGTAAAACACCTTATCAACAATGTTTAATTACATTTCCAACACAAGGCGACATATAGGCATTACAATTTGACGATAATTGACTCCAAAAACGGTCATGTCTGTATAACACGTCGCACTTTAATCAACAAAAGCATAACTTGCCGGAACTTCACTTCAACGAAGTCAGTGTAAATTTAAAGGCTAACAATTTACCCTGATAGAAAGTCAGATAGGTGTACTGGTTACTTTGGTCCTCATCACCTGCGGTCGCATCCAAGTGTGCCACAAAGAGAAGGAAACAACTGGAAACTGCATCGAGCGGTATTTAAGCAGACGTGAAGATATAAATCCCCCCGGAAGCGAAGAAATGAAGTACCATACGACAAGGTAGTTGCGGAACAGAACTTGGTAACTTTACTGCGATAATGGTTTAGCGTCCACGGAGTTTTTCATTTCATAATCCGCCCTTGGCGTACATTTTGAGCTCTACGGTAACGAAGAACCCTTGGCCTAACCATTTTACGACACTACTTCACTGACTTGACGACGACAACAATGGAGTTTCACATTTAAACAATTTCCACTTACGACGGGCCCAAGGCCCCGCCGAAACCAACATTTCTTAAAAACCCGAGAGCCGGACGGTGATGCTTTTCGCTAAGATCCCATAGACCAAAATGAATTGCGCAACTGCCACTAATTGGTCCTTGTTCCACTTGTAGTAAAACGCTCGAAACGAAAATGATGAAACATGACTTTGCTTAAGCAGGAGATTCACCGGTAAATTGAAACCGCATTGCTCGCGAAAGAGCATTAAGGCATGCTTGTACAACAAGAATTCTGAGAAGGACGGCGATAATGCACCCTGCGAGTGAAAATGTATTACGTCACCCAAACAGGAACAAAGCTTGATTTATAACATACGCCAACATAAACCTGAATCGACTATTTTAACTATGGTGAAGCGTTAATATTTGAACTGGACCACGCGGATAATATAGGGACTTACTAGCTCCGGAAAAATTGTTCTAACAACCTTCCATGTTATCTGTACCAGCTGGTTAACTTTCTTAGTGGACAGAAATAACTCAACAATGAAAGTGAGCAACAGGTTTTGATTTCCGTTTAAGTAAAACCATTTAGTACTGCGTATATACTGTGTATAGTGATTCGATGCGGAGTGCCTCATTCGATTGCTACCATTCCTACCAAATTTCGGAGTCTGGCCGTTATGTACAGTTTGCTTCACGAGCTTCGTACTCGAATGCACTTAATGTTTTTCTAGCCATGGAGCCGAAATTAAACTCCGTTACACCTCTTTAAACCGCTGTAATTTATATAATATGTACTTTTTATACAGTTTTATAAGCTAGTTTTCTCGCAAGCCGAGTTTGTTTTATGGGGTGCACCTTAAAATTAGTCCAAATTTATTACCCTATGTTTGACCTACGTTTAGCAAATAATTACCTGCACTTTGTACTAAATGATATTGAATTCGTAATTATTATACTGTTATACCAGCATTTTGGTTTTGTTATACTTACTGCTACCTGTGCTTTCCTCCAGCTTTCTTTCAGAATTTTGGGCTACGGGAGTTTATGAATTCTCTCTGATACCTTGATACACTTGTCGCTAATTAAAAGATTCGTTGGCGCTCATTTTAGCTTTGAATTAATTTGTTAGTACTTAAGGAAGTGTACCCCATCTCTCTGAGTTAGTCCGGCAGGAAATTGTATCCACGTAGTCATTAATGTTATATATAATTTTTGAGAGATTTAGCCGACGAATCATTTGAAGCTAACAAGTTGTACACTTTATGATATTTAATGTCCCAAAAAGTATGACTACATAAATTTTTAAACGCAACCATAGGAATAATTTATTTTAAATTTGTATATTTCTTGGTGATCGGATTTCTTATTAATTTGACCACAGACAGGGTCGTTCTTTTGCATTCGGTAGGATGCTAACAACTTGAGAAGTCTAACCAACTGACGAAAAAAATGTACAGACTACTAAGCAAGGATAAACACATTTACATTACTTGCGAACTAAAACGAATCGAAGGATTTATTGAGAAAGGCCAGACTCGCAACAACAAATTTTGAATCATGATAGTTGTAAATCTAACGCCGTGTAGGAGGAGTACTTATCGAGACCACTAAGATTTTAAACAAAAAATTCCAATATTGGAAAACCCTTATGTGGACATGAATAACAGAATGTGGAAGCTCTGGAAGCGTGTCAATAAAAAGAACCGTTATTACAAGAATGCGAAGTAAAATCCGCTACATAGAAACTTGTCAACAATAAATCAAAAGGACAGAGATTACTAAATACGTTTGGCCAACTAAATAATAATAATAATAATAATAGTAATAATACTTTTTAATTACCGAATTTACACATATTACTTCTTTATACACAATTCAATAAAAGAAACAAAACTATCATCCTGCAGAAACGGTAGTAATCAGATTGTTTCTCTTTGGGGAGAAAAAAACACCTGCTCTTCCCTACTACAGCTATATTAATAACTTCTATTAAATAGTTATTTAAGGGCAATAAATATCATACAAAAAATACATAAAACAGATGGACAAATTCAATATTCATCTCACTGCACAAGAAGAAACGAATCCAAAGAAATATATTCAAATTATATAACCATCTTCTAAAACCCATGGAATCGAGATCGTATTATACATTATAATGGTGTCTTTCAAATCGTAGCTTCTTTCACCAAAGGAAGCCTAGTCCTACCAGGATGAGAAAAAAGACCGAATAATAAACGTGAGGCAAATTATAGAAAAAAATCTATGAATTTAACGTAACTAACTGCAATTTCGTGTTTTCTCGATTACTCTACAGCTTTGGACAACGTCAAATGGAACTATCTGTGACAAATACTCCAGAAAGTTGGAGTACCAAATCGCTTCATAAAACCAGTGAAATCATTATACGAATAACGAAGCTTACATTTGTAACGAGGGCGGGCAATTTCGCTTTTAAGTTACAAATACCAAAATTTCAAAGATATGTCCTATACAGCTATGTTGACTAATTATAGAAAAGTACCAGAGGAAGAAAAACTTATTCCTTTTCTTTTACTTCAGCCTAGTTGTTTTTACTGAACTGTAAAATAAACACCTAGCTTCGACTGAATAGAGAAGAAACTCGTATTTTCATTGGTTGAATCAAACCCACATAATAGATTGATAACCACAAGTAATAAGATATTACAGGAAAACACCTGTTTTCCAAATGCAACAGGCTTGAGGGCTGCTCGACCAGCTTGTGGAGGGGAGTTTGTTTGTACGCTATAAGTACTGGAGCTCGCTGGCGATAGTAAAAATAATTGTATCTCGAAAGCTACGGAAATAAATACGTGTTATTTTTATAAGCAACATCTTATGTGTGCCGGTCGTCGATGGAAGAATTTCCTCCAGAGAAAAGGTTTCTTGGCGATGGAGGGTACTCAGTGGACATATTTAACCCACCTTGGATTGTGACTTCTCTGAAGAAGTTTACTTGATTTTAATTAAAACGCGTACTTTATTTTGATTAATAAGAAAGCAAACAGTATGAAATCTGATATGGCTATATTAAACAACGCACCTAAAAATATATTGAGACCTGCCATAAACCACATACGTTTGTGAGGTCACGACGGTGTACAAGCTACGAAAGTCGGTTCTAATAGCCTAGCGATAAGTCCACCGTCTATCACGAGTCGCGATCTACATACCGAAGTGGGGATGAGCTCAAAACTTAGGTTCGCTAAGCGGTAAAATATTTCATCCATGTACTTACTCTAACATGTTAAGAATTGAAGGTAATCCACAACATGCATTACTGTACTAATTAAACTAGGCTCAGCTAGATAGACGAAATAAATTGCCAACTAGAGGTGTAGAAATCAAGGTGGGTTATGTCAACTTTGAGTGAAAAAGTTGACGAGCTACAATGGCCTACTATCAGATGGAAATTTGCCTAGATCTGTGGGCTCCATGAAACGAAATAAGTTGATATGCAACTCCAAATATTTCAAACACTGACATATCTAAAAATTATTAAAATTGAACTACAGTAGAAACATATGCTCGTTAAAAGCACGGAAAAGAGAGTAGAACAACATTGAATGAAGGTAAAGAATATGCCAACGATACTGCACTTACCTTTGCTCTGTTTAAAATAGTCATCTTCGATATATCTTCAGTCGACTATATCTACATAAATATACTGATTACTTTATGCATTAATCATAACCATTGCAACTTTGTTAGTATAAATCAAAGTGAAGCTATAACTTAAGGTTTCGTAATAACATCTAGATTTAGCTGCTGAAATAGTTGAAAAATGTCTAACATCACCCAGGTTTATGATAAATTATCTGAAAAAAGGTAGTATGTTGTAGTCAGCTGACTGATGAAGTTTTGCCGTTTAAAGAACACATAATTGCATTTCTTGAAAAAATCCAGCTAGAGCCCCACTTCAACATTTATTATTTTTTATACGTATTATAAGACGAAAACGTAAGATCTGCTATGAGTAGCTACATTCAAAGCAGTTATAAAAATGGATAACCGCAAATTTATAAATGTCGTTCACGGAATCACGAGATTACAGTTTCGTATTGGAAATTAACAAAAAATATCATTATCGTGAAGAGAAAAAGATCAGGTTATTGATATGTGTGAAATGAAATAACTGTATAGAATTTATAATCTGAACTCGAATGGTTTCATGTACCCACGTCGTAGACTATTGCTTCACTTACACCAAAAATTCAGCTTAATGGTCTATTGTGCCAACTCGCTTGTTTCAGGATATAAATGTTTTAGGTGAAAAAGCTGCTCTATCGATAGACTCGACAAAACCTTCATCAAATATTCGATTAACTCAGCAGCAGAACAATACATACATTTTTCAGGTCGGTGTGAATACAACTCTGTATGAATAACCCCGGCTTTAGGAACAATGCAGTCGATAAATTGGATGAAACGGGAATTGGCTAGAAGGTATCAGGTATTGATCCCTGAGGTCATTTAAAATACATGCACTATTCACGTGCAATGAACTTTGCTGTCAGTTAACGAGACTGTAAAAAGCAAGCGGGATAAAGTTGTAATCCCACCAATAAATTAAAGGCAGCGCTCGCAACCATTGGCCAAAGCGCTTCATTTGTTCGCTAATTATTGGCTCCTCTTTTAATTTAGCTTGTAATTTATAATACATTGGAAATGCTACGTTTCTGCTTTAGGAACCGAGTTATTAGCAGTGTTATTATGCAGCCTCAAAGCTTTAGGTGCCACATTATTAGTGCAGATTATGAAACATTCTACATAAAAGTAAACAATTTTTAAACTTTAATTTAAATATACATTTTTGTACATCTGCATGTCAAATTGGCGATAATGACACATAATGACGGATACTTCAACTGGCTCGCCTAGGTGTGTTAGCAATAACATTTCTGTATACAGGTGATTTGTTTATATGTTACCGCTTGTTCGGGGAGTTTAAGAACTAGTGTTGGCAACGTGAGCGAATATGAAACGTGCGCCAACCAAACCGCATAAAACTTGCCGGAAATTAAGCTTTTTTGAGGAGAGTGTCAGTCTGAGCTGCTGAGCTGCTCAACAATAAAGCTCTCTAGTCAGGTGAAGTAAATTTGTTACGCGGGCATAAGTAAACGCAGGACGTACAAGTTTTGTAAGGTGTACCAATTAACGGAGAAGTACCTACGACTCTTTGGGAAAGTACAAGGAAGAGAAGAGGTAAAATAGCAGCCAGGTAGCGGCACAGAGTGAGTGGAAGTCCTGTTGACAGTACGATTTGGAGCCAGAAAGTAAAGAAAGGTAGTACAGAACTAGCGCTCGTTAATCATCACTACAGGTGGGAGATTTAATGTCTTATTTGCACATATAAGAGTAGCCACCAAGAAGTAGAATGACTTATTTGCGCTTTCTTGTGATCGGTGAGAATATGCGCAGTTGGCTTTCATCGCAAAGAATTGTTGATATAGAAATTTCATATTCTTGCTTGGTGTGTAGCGGTGGCGTATGCACCGTAAACCAGCAGCACAAACAACTAATGGAAATAGCTGTCGCCTGGATGATTCAATTAGTGTTAATACAAATGCGTAGGGAAATACGTAGCCATTCGTTTCATGAAGTACTTTATAATACTAGTATTATTTAGCATGGGTTTTTCAACAGGCAATAGATATTTGTTGTTGATTTGAGCGTAAGAAAATTGGTTTTTATTTGAGTAAATTTTTGAAGCTAATATTTTCAGTTTAATACGGGTACAAGGCAACTTCTGGCTTATTTTAACAAGTGTTTTCCTTAACCAGTACTGAGGTAAATAAGGTAAGAGAGATTTGATTGCTATTTAGCTGGGTAGCTAGCGAAACACCTTTGAAAACTGCTTTTTAATGTAACCTATCCGTTTAGCCGACTCTGAAGATTGATTATGTGGTTAACTTGACCAATTATCGAATATTCGTTAATCATGACGTTCTTTACTATTAGGTTAGGCTTCCTTTCATTATGATGTGTAGAATGTTGTACGTTTCCAACTTTCTTATCACGTTCACTGTTTTAACTTTTCTCGTTCGCACTAGTACTTCTTCATTGCGAAGTTATGTTTTAAAACTTAGTTTCGTTCGTTTCAAGTACTGGCGTCTTCCAGTCCAGTTTATCATATTTTGGGCAACGTTTTATTTAAGTTCACATGTGGTTGCTTGCCGTATAATTGAATTGAATTAACTGAAACTGCGAATGGGTGTTATCGGTTTTCTACGACACGTGTAGTGCAGTTATTAGCCGTGGAATTCTCGTACTGCGAAAGGCAAGTTCCAAATTGACGCCTTGAGGCAGATACCTCTTTTGCGTTAATCGTTTGTAATGAAGATACGTGTTGCTACACGGGGTATTTTCCGTACACAAAAAAATAACAAATTAAATAGGTAAGTAATGCTTTACAGCACGGCTGTTTAGGAATTGTCTCGTGGTGTAGCAAATTTTTTGCCAGCTAGTTCCTGAGCAGGATTGGGGAGGGGGGGTTGTCCGGAAGCTCCACCGGTTTGAGACGGTCCAAACCAGAAAACCTACAGGTGTCTGTGTAAATTCCTAAACCAATTAACTGTTTAATGAAAATTAATAAAAGGAAGAAAATACCAGAGCTTGAAATAACCTAATTGTTTATTTAGAGTATGTATACGTACAAACTCTGCATGGTGCCTAATAACGCAAAACAATTATGTGATGTCATACTTGTTTGAAACTGGAATTGTAGAATTCATTAAAAGATGTACAAGATTGTAGTCTTAATAAACTATAGTAAAATATGAAACTACGATTTTACTCGCATTTCGCTCGAGCACACGTATCTCAACTACGAGTATAGAGTGACTTAAAAATAAAGTACTGCGATATCAATAAACGGGAGTCTCATCAAATCGCTTCAAATATCATTTATTTTTATAAACGCGTATCGGCGCGAATGGTACCATGCTCCTAGGGTATTACACACTTAACTGTGTTTCAGCGTTAAAAATGTGTTGCTTGTAATGGTTTGGCTCCCGGAGATCTTCGCATAGGCAGTATTCATTTTAAAAACATTGAGGAACGCGTTAATTCCAAAGTTGAATGTCACTAAAAACTCAAACAGAGCAGCTAATCTAGGAAATAATACGTATAAAGCGTACTAACTATCGGCTAGAAATTTCGCTAGCATAAACGGTAGGTAGAACGCTTAGAATTTCATAGTAACAGTATTAATGGAATTTTAGGTTTTAAGCTATCAGATGGCTAAATACGCGAGCTCTACACGCAGAAGATACCTGGGTGCATACAACCGTACCTTTTTGGTGCATGCATAGCACAACAGCGTCGGCAGGGTAGTGAACTTGGGGATGCCATCCAAGTGAACGTGCAACATGAGGTGTGACAGACTTTCCTCCAATTATCGCACTGAGGAAAAGTCGTGTGGGTCAAATTTTCGAAGGCAGCCACATGAGTTGAGGGACTCAGCACTAAGCTACAAGGGGGTACAGGGAAAAGGCCAAAGTTAGAGAGTGGCCACAAGTAGGAGATCTTCCAAAAATAAATTCTTAAACCGGTTTAACTAGATTTATTCCAGTAATCTCACACAGAATTTCTTACGGGTGAGCAACGATTTACATCGTACTACAATCTACTTTGAAAATTTATTAGAATCCCTTAAAACTAACTGTTTTGAAAATATCCCAAACATGAAAAGTGAGTATGCAACCAAATATACACTTAGGAACTGCAGGTCACCTAAGACTTTTCTTGAACTTGTATCTAATTGTGTAAAATTACACGTAACAGTGTATTGTACCGCATTTGAGCTGTTGTTACTGTCCTTAAATCAATTTGAGTATTTATCGTCAAGTCTTAATGTTTGTACTTAACTTAACGTTGTGAGATTAATGTAATTACCGTCAATGAGTCCGTTTTCTCTGTTTACCGTCAGATTTATTGTTTGTAAGCAGTTTCGTTGTGCAATTAAAGGTTGTTACTGTTTTTGAGTCAATTAGATTGTTTGCTGTATCACTTCCTTTAAGTTAGGCTAAGAACTTTTCAATACGGTCTTCGTATATGCGGTTACTGCTTTAGCAGAAATTTATTAAATTCTTAAATCTTTTGTTTATTTTTAGCAGTTTGTATATGTACTAGGATGTGAAAGTCCTAGCAAAAAATTAAATTACATTTTATATTATATTGACAAAAACCCAAAAAGTAGCAGAGTTAAGAACGGAATCATTATACAACAAACAAATAGGTTTTTCAGAATTTCAATTGGCAAGAAAACCATATTAGACCTTTCCCTTTCAATACATAAACATATTTAGATTACAATGTTGAAAATGTGCCTTTAGCTACTGTTAAAATGACTATTGCTTTACTCCACTGCGCATTAAAAAGAAAATGTCACAAACAAAACGAAGTTTGCTTCTTCAGCTCGCACAGTTCTTTACGCCGCGGGGAAATTCGAGCCGCACATCTTTTATTCAAGTCTCATAGTCTACAAAGTAAACCCTTCTGTAAGCCAAGTAATCAACGGAAAATAACACGAACCACCAATCAATAGTTCGCAAGCAACAAATCGCCAAGAACTTCTTTTAGCATTCCCTTTGAGGAGAGAAGTGTTTTGTGTAGACTTGTATAAGTTTTTATCAGAAGCCGCATCGTCCTCCTTCGCTTTGGAGCTTTTGTGTTAATTTTGTGTAGCCCTGGGTATATTCTAATAATTTTTTTAATCGATCTTCTTTGGTTGCTGTGTATAAATTATTATTAGTGTCAAATCGATATTATAGTTCGTAGTTGCTATTGTAGCTATCGTAGTTATTTCAGGATCATTGTTACGGTTTCTCTTCGTTGATTGATTCTCATAGCACTTTTTAAAGTCGTATCTAACAATCGATCAATTAATGTCTGCTAGAATGTGTGTTTATTATATCAATCACTGGTTTACTACCTGCGTACTTCCTGTACCTCGCACCAACGATAATACAGAAATACAAGAAATGTCTTTCGCAGCTTCAGTAAGAAAATATTGAATGTCAAAACACCTCAAACTGCTTTCAATAATATTGGTAAGCTTCTGTCAAGAGTATAATTTGAGGTTATATGATAACAGTGAGGATTCCAAAGCATAATTCGAGAAAAAAATTTGTACTTGAGGTTTCAATTCCTCAAATTACTGGTAATTGCTATTTTCTGGGATATTCTGAAATGTATAAATCAGGGTCGTAATTCTTCTAAAAGCAAATTTTCAAAGTATAGATAATTTTCTAAATATTACGACTATGCACTACGGCAAATTTGAAGGCCGACTAGCTGCATTAAACGGCTAAGTCAATTATCATTGCTGAGAGCACCAACGAGTCTTCAGTTGTTACAAATGTGCCCAGATATAAGCAAAAACTAATAAACCCAAGAGAAAGCAGTCGATTGCAAGGTAATCTAAAAAATGTATCACGGGGGGCAAATCCAGGGAGTCGCAGTAACAAACAAAGGACCAATAATAATTAAAAAATGTATATAATAGCCAGTAGTACAAATGCATAAAACAGCCAGTAATGTGGTACGTCCATATAAATGATCAGTCTAGATATTAGAGATGCTCCAACATGAACTCTACCCAACGGGAACATAAATACAATAAATAATCGAGTGTATACATACTGTAACAGAGCCATATGGGGCTACTCGTTTCTGAAGAAATAAAACACCTAAGAATTTTAAAAATTATTGTATATTGAAAGAAACACAAAAAAACTCATTACAGGTACTTCAGCTCAAGTTGCTGGCAGTCTTATTCTGTATTAAAACTATAGAAGAATGATTTGGACTATTACGTTTAAATTACAACGCTGTTACACCCTGAAAGGCAAGGGATACGTAGAGCAAACTCCTGCATTGAGTGGGTCAGTATAAACCATAATTTTCTGACCTATATCCTGTGCTGTGGGAGGGTGGAAATGATGGGAGTTTTAATTTACACGTTGCCGCGAATTATATTAATAAATTGAAATTCTTTATGCTGAATTTTGGAAACTGCTGGGCCTCCTTCTTGATTGGTCATTGTGGGTTTTCACTGGTCACATCGTTTAAAAGAGCAAGTTAATTTTGAACAAGTAAAATTTTGAACCCGAACTGCTGCAAAGCACCTGTTTTATAATTAATGCGGCTCAAGGACCGGCATAGAACTGTGGCCTGTCTTTCCGCGCTCAACCCAGCAAGATTCCAAAACTTCCCTCATTTAGTGCCGTCCGTGTTTCGTGATTAATCGTTTTGCAAAATTGCATAAGATTGGATTTTCATTCGCGGCTTGTAAAAACTTTACGTAAATGTTTCTCACCGATCGCAAGCAATCGAAAATGCAACTTTGCTGTTTCCAGCTTAATTCTTTGAAATACTTTGCTAGTAAACTAAGATTGAATTTCTTGATTTTCTTTACGTGCTGTTACCTGTGCTGCGGTCGGATGCAATTCACTAATATTGAGATTGCTACATTGTCGTTCTCCTAATATGAATTATTTTTGCTACTACGTATGCCTTGCCTTCCTTACAATTTTTAATTTGAAATAAATTTAGAAGCTCATAGGGGGTTTATTATAGAAGCAAAATTTTGCTAATTGTTACAATACTACATAACTTACGTTAAATAGGCAAATTTAATTAGTAAAACTAAAGGATTGGATATCAGTATGTAAAGCAAAGCAATGACACCACGCAAGATGCAACGTATCGAAAATAAAGTCCAAGATTATCCCAGAATAACCAGATAAAATTCAAGGAATTCTGTTGAAGCTCCATTTAAATCGACACAGTAATTAGTACCAATTATAATGACACAATTTAAACCGCCCGGGAAATCTGAAGGACTCCGCCCGAGTGGTGGTAGCAATTCGTCCCAAAATTCACAGGTTCATGGAACAGTAGTTAATGAAGGGCAAAATCTAAACTGTTCCTGCCTCGGTGTGGTTGCTCTCTGAGTAGAAGCTAAGTTCTTGGCGACAGAAATCAACCTAACGTAACGCCAACTACAGCAATGTCAACCGACTAATCCGCCATCTTGACGAAGGCGAGATTACTCCAACATTCAACTAGATTATTGCAAAGAACGCGGCGAGACTTGCTTGATTCACAGCAAAACGGAAAAGAAACCTGACGCGGCTCTTTAATGCACATTTATCGCTCAAAACAAAAAACCATCAACTGAGCCGAGTATGCGACGCGCGAATTTGAATCCTTAATGTTAAAGAGACTTCAGACGGTAATTAGTAGTTGGACAGTTAGCATCAAGCAGAGAGGTTGTGAGTGTTGCCGTTTCGCCTATGTAACCGTTTGGGAAAGCCGTACCGTGCCGATTGTAGAAAATTACAGCCTTTCTCGGATATATACAGCCTCCCAAAGCTTAATCTAGCTATTTAAACTTAAGCGTGTTTTTATTAATGTTACCTTGATAGAGTCTTGAACTTCTGTATTATCTTCATTTGTGAAGCAAGGGGAAGTTTCACGAAGTTTTGCAGCAAAATAAACTTTCAGACATCACAAAAAAGATCTAACCTTATCGCCGAGTAAGCAGTTTGCTGTATCAATTTCTGAATACGTCACAGGCAGACAGACACCAGGTGGTGTCCATAATAATAACACAAATTTGTCCCCATATTTTTTCAGGTACCATATTTACTCGTTTTATTTTAGTCTAAGGCTCTGTCCTCATGCTGAGCTGTTGGACCCCCTTTAAGCTTGCTTCCTGTCGTAAACAGGGTGTCCCAAAGCTCTGCTGTAGGATTTAATAATAAACCCAGTTGTGCATATTTCGATATTTTTTAAATTAATGCGTACAATGTACCTAGTTTTACGTTCTTTGGGTATTATTTTTATTTCGAAGAACATGTTTGTACTACAGTAATTAATTGAAACATTTATTTTAGATTAAATAACTGTCATTTAATTGTTATAGCTGCTATTACTGTTATCTGGGTTCTAAAATTTGACAGTGCTGCATTTATTGCTGAACTATATCATCATTAACATTTATGTTCAATGGTTGTGTCTATTCTTCACTGTTATCAGATTGACTAAGTTTTCTCATTTGCAAGGCATGTTATATTTTATATGTAAACTTGTTTCACACTTGTTTTTACAAAAAGCAGACCGTTGGGACGTATTTCAATTACTGAGTGGTAAGAAAACTGCCCGATTGGAATTTGTGCTGGAATTGCCCTTTAAACTTTTGAATAATGGCTGCTAACGAACCATTCAGTCAGCTAATCACAAATCGCACTTTTTAGAGCAATGGGTTAATGTGATATATCCACCAATGTCTAAATCATTCCAGTATTTTATTTGAGATTAAAAGAGATGTCCTCTTACTGTAATAAACAATATGTTAGTGTAATATTTTTTCTATTTGTAGATAATTTAAGTACGCTTTCACCTTTAAATCTGTACATCGCTGACCTCATTTAGGACACATGTGTTAGTCAGCCCGATTTTTTTTTGGATATTTTTGGGGAGTAGTGAAGAAAGTTACCCTACCGGTGCGGTGTAGAGAATTATACAAAAAAAAAACTTAGCCAACCCCGCCTCTAAGGAGGCAATTTCTTTTAAATAAAATTTTAGAAGATAATGCATACTTTGGTTGTACTGAAAATATCTTAATTTAAAAGGAAACACATAAGACTGTTAAAGCGCAGAGGGATACTAAAGGCCAGGAAAAGTTAAAATACCAAATTGAGTGGATGCTGATGTGGCCGTCCATTTCTTGCAATAGCTGTAAGATGTAGGTTTAAACAATGGAAAAACACTACTTTACCAAAGCAATTCTCGTTTGCTTGAGAAAGTTCCTTATGTAGTGAAACCGCAACTTTCACAGGGAGGTGATCCATCATGCTGATAGTGGAGGTGTCTTAATTAGAAGCAATAAAACGCAGTAGTCTTCTCCACGTACATTTATTAAAAAGGCGACATGTTTCTAAGCCAAACTGGCTTCATCTTCAGGCCAAAATGATCATTGGTTATAAAACAGGTGAAACCACGTGTTCAAATTTATAGGTTAAGTTGAGGTTAAGCGCTGAAAGCGAGGTAGTAATAAAAAATTCACAAAGAACACCACATTGGAGAAGAAAATTAATTCAATAACCAGTAAACTACGTTATAAAGATCGTTGTACTGTTTATTTCATCAAATTTAACAAATTAAAAAACGGCAAGTAAAATAGCAACCATTCTCTGACGGAGAATGCACTTTCAATTAATTGGTTTATCTACGACAATGTGTGAAGTTGACTTTTATTTTTTATAACGACCGTTTAATAACATGCTTTCGTTAGTTTACGTCGTCAACAGCAACGTGTTTAAAAATTGTTACCTGCCAAAAGTCATTTATAAGTATTTACATATTTAATTGCATTATTTTCGATAAATCTAAATATTATCTGCTACTTAATTTAAGCTATAAGTCAAGTTTCGGATTTTCATGCATTTATATTCTTAATTAATTTGCTTTAGTTTAGGCATCACTCGATGCTCGTGTTAGTTTGGTTGCATACTCAGCATTTCCTCCCATTCTCAAATTGGAGTCTTATCAGGCCATTTCGGTCATTTGCTATTCTGTACTGCTGTAGTGAGGATGGTGAACGAATGACATTTTGGAAATAAAATGTGCCGTTTCTGTATTTGCTATATTTCGCCACCATCCTGAGTTGAGCTTTCACGTTTGGGTTTTTGTGTCCCTCGGGGCGCATAAAAGAACTCCCTGGAGGAGGTATTTTGGTGATTTCTCAAGATCAGATGTTCTTATGGATTATACCTACAGAGCACATGATTACTTTGGCAAAGCTGGGGGCTTAACATCGAAACGGTATGCCTAACTTTCTTTTGTACTTCATGCGTAGGATTCTATTGTGTTGCATTTCATTGTAGCTCCCCCTTCTCGTACGATTGAATTTTGAACACCTTTGGATGGGCGAACGCAGCTTCTTCTTGAGCGTTTGCAAGTTCGTCCCGCCTTGTTCTTGCGACCTTGAGGACTCCATTTCTGTAACAGGTTTGTATTGATTGGAACCGCAGCGTCGAAATCATATCGTACCTATGTCGTCGAGGCGGAGTAGTATCGCTGTCCTACACTGAAATCATCACCTAGTTTCTTCGAGGCTTACCGAGAGGTTTCCTATACTCCCGTGAGCTACCAGATGTTTGTTTAAATTAGTCTTTTACTCTGCCTGCATTAGGACTGGCTTCGCATAACCTGTAGTAATGGATTTCGTTTCTAACATGTTTGTGTCTCGTATTAACTTATATTTTATTTGGCAAACTTTAGAATGTCGTCATGAATTAATAGCTAGACGTAGAAACTTACCTATTTAGTACAGTTTATGGATCAACAATTTACTGTGTACAAATCTTCATTTAATTGTAAACACGCTCGTCATCTGTCAAAGTATCTTTGTGGATGTGTCTCCCGTAGCATTCACGTTATTATCATTTGTAATTTAGGATCTTGTAAAGCAGTTTGCATACTGTTTGTTGAATTTAAGATTTGAATAATCACGTCATGCCAATGACCGTTTAACAGGATTAGTTCCGTTAGTTCCTTACTTGCAATATATGCTTTAATTGAATTTGACTTGCGTGAAGCATTGAAACTGATATACATATTAATTATTTACTAAGCGTATTACGGGTTATATAATGCCCTACTGCTAACCAAGATCTTGGGTCTGTAGAACTTTGCTGCTAATTAATGATGACATCTGAATAGTTCTTGCATTTGTGGATTTAGGGTTATATTCAAATATTAGTAACTTTGTCGCGGTCATATGCTTCACCGTGCAGCTCTCTGGTAATGCAAATTTGCCATTTTTGACAGTCAACAGTCAGTGTGTTGTTTCATAATTTACAGTAAACATTCGTTCACTCACGTTTTAATTATTTAAATCATGTGTAGATATTTTGGTGAGATTATTATAGCTCTTATGCTATTGTAATATGAACTGTGATACTTTGGAATTGCTTTGCCATATGTGTATACTTTATATATTTGTATATGTACTACCTATTGCCGATATTATACTGCCTTGACACCTTTGCCTGCGTATCTGATTTGTGCCTTTGCCGTTACCTTGAATTTTCAGGTTTGGTTAGCAGCGCTTTCTGTAGTGTACCTCTTGATTAGCAAAGTACTGGGTTGACTTGCTACTTGGGGCTCATATTATTTTCTTTTCAGCTAAGATTAGAGTCTCTTGTTCTACCCACGACCAGCTACGACTGAAAAGTCGGTTGCCTTTGCTTTTCTCCTTTTACAGCCACAGTAATGGTAACAAGATTTCATTAGGCACGACGTCATTAGCAACGTGTTTTAAAATTTTTAACCAAGCAAAATGATGACTGGTTGCTACTAATCCTAATTTACATTTAAATATTTTTATATATTTATCGTGTTTTCTAGATTCTATATTTATTGTACGATACACATGCGTAAAGCATCTTTAGTCACTGGAGGGGCTTATGATGCTCGCTCACTTGCGTTTTACTAACTTTACGCACTTATATAGTAAATTACTATTAATACATTTGTATAGGTGGGGTAGTGTTTTTATATTGTCTAAACCTTAATTGACTGGTCTCAAGAAATATTTTTAGTGCTACCCCTAGCGATGACCATGAGTGAAAACCACTTGTTAGAAATCCACCATACTAACAAAAACTTCGACTGGACAAGTTCCCATGCCACAAACAGGCTGTGAAAAGGACAGCTAAACTGTTTATAGACGCATCAACAACTGTTTTTGGACAACAGTGGCATGGTGGTTATATAAGAGCCAACTTGAGGCCAGGAAAAATTTACCCAGTTTCAAAGGCTGAGTATTATGAAGCAAAAGACAATCAATGAGTTCGTTTGTAAGGGAAAGAGGGAGGGTGGGTAGAACTCAAAGAGCGTCACCTCCCCATGATGAGTTTTGGGTTAATCTGAAACCGCAATTAACTTTTTTTTAAATTACAAAGTCAATTTTCATCTTTGGATTCCTAATTAAGCAGAGCTGCACTTTGATAAAAAGTTGGTATGTCTTGTAGCACTACAACGGTTTTTTGAGGCGCGGTTAAAACTTAAAGTATGCTGTTCAGTTTTTTTTCCTGTGTTATACAGAGCACTTAGATTAATTTAGAAACTACTACGAACGCGTTCGATTAAGTTAAAAATTATATAAAAAAAATCCCTTTAGGTGCGGAGGGGAGCGGTGTTATTTGACGCAGCCCAACTTTTCTGTATAATTTTATATACCGGAAGACTGCTTTTTTGCTGTTGTCGGCCTACCATACTAGACGTAGGTAATTGTATTTTTAATAACATCATGAGAAATCGTCGACAAGTTAACTTTGTTCAACTATAAGCATAACTTGCAATAACAGGTCGCAAAAGTAAAATGCAAGTAATTAAGGGAGATAATAAGCGAGGTATTTTTTTCAAAACTAGCTGTTAAAAACATAACCCAGCCAAGCGGACAACGAGAAGTAGCAATGTTTACTAACTGTTGGAAAGCAGATACTGTAAATATAATCAATATTACACGGAGAATTTATGATTTCCAAGAAGGATGGTGTGTTGTCCGTTTGGGGCAAACTTCCAACCTTAATATTTCCAAACTCAATTTTACAGTTGCTAACAACTGTTGATACCTGGCACAGCCCTAATTAATTAAGGAAGTGGGGGATCCCTTAACTACCACAATTTACCAGGGATACTAAACAGAGATTGTGGTAGTTACGGCCAGTAACTATTAATTGGCACACCTTTGAGAACAATTCATCATCTGCAAGCTGAGAAGGCATTTCAATGTAGTACACAAAAATAAATGTATCAAATTTAAACGTCTAAAACTTCTGCAGTACTAATGTAGAATTTTGGAAGGCAATTATTTAGGTTCTGACTAAATAAATTTCAAACGTTTCAGTAATTCTATGGAAGTAACTACAGTAAATTTAGAGCTAATATCATAGTAAAGTACGATTTATTGACATTGCTCCAAGTACCCTAAATTAAAATATACATTTTAAACGTACGATTTTTTGGATACAATTATGTTACAGTTCGACCAATATATTTTAAAAATAGTTTTAGTTCGCTATTGGTAATATTCTTTTGCATATCAATCAATTAGCAAACATATTGGAAATAGAAAATCAGAGTAGCGACTTGTTTCATTACGTATTCTACTATCATGCACGTAAGGCTTATTGGAAATAATGTATTAATTAATTAACATTCTGAATTGGAACCAAAGAAAGTGCTTAAATTCAAAATGCACGTATTGGTTCAGTCTGGTTTAGCATATTACCATCGACATATTTTCTTCTGATATAGGGCTATCTTTCCCACTATACCTTCTTTCCTTAGATGCATTACATTCTTTAAACCACCAATACATTTACCAATGGTACAATAATCACTTGGCTTATAATCACATTTGCTATGGCAGTTTACCACATAAACGTATGCATATGGTACATGATATGTTTCCCCGTCATTTGATGGATTTGTGGCTCATGTCGTAGTTAACTACGTTTTGATTACAAAGATCTGCCCCTTCCATATAGTTGCAAAGTATTATCAAGTGTAAACACCTCAAGTTACTTTACACGGGGAATCTTATCTTCAACCCTTACCAGCAGCTGGAAGTGTGAAAACAGTACATGGAAAAGTTCCTCCAGTATCTACAAAGCTATGAGCGGCTGATCACCAAGGAAGAGATAGAGAATGCGAAGAAGGCAAAGAGCGGAAAGCCAACAGGTCCAGACTAAGTTTACACGTAAGTGCTCTGTCGTTTGTTTAACGAGGTGTACAAAAGCGAAAACATACCAACATTCGTGATCCTTCCTAAGAGTGTGAAGACTACTAATCCATCAGCTCATACGTCCATTGATTTTTTTCTGCGTATGATCCACACTAGGACATGTCAGCGGACCGAAAAGCTCTATATCATTCAGGTCCTGTTGCAGCGCTTTCGTCATATCAATTGCAGCACCTTTCTCTTTCGAGAAGACATTTGACAAGGTTCGCAGTGCAGCAGCTCACAGGTATAGGCGACAAACATCAACACTTCATAGCCAGTAGTGGTAGTACAAAGCCAAAGTCGGGGTCAGAAGGACATTAAAGGTCTTTTTCGATCTTTGCTCTCCATGACGCAGAATACTGTATCGGCATCACTTATATAGGATATGCAGACGATTATGTTCGCCGGTAGCGAGGAGAGTGCCCTGATCGCATGTGGAGTATGTCCAAGGAGCGTCAAAAAGACCAAGTATTTGAGAGTTACTAATGACCCAGCAGCAGGTGGAGGTATAATAGTGGAAATAGTATAACTTTAGAGGTCATCAAGATGATATACGTTGAAGCTACGGTTGGAGAAGACTGGCTGAAAATTCGATGTCGTATCGAGAACATAATTATTTTTGGGGTTAATAACGCCCGTAAAGCTAAACCATGTGTAAGCTTAGATTGGAGCCGATGTGTTTCACTCTACTTTTGCCGGGCCAACGGGTTGGGAACGATCAAAATTCACCTGCGTGAGTCCGATTGCTGTGCAGTTTTGCCACGGATCTGTAGTGCAGCGCCCCAAGCTACTTCAGCATGTCTAGAAGAAGCTCTCCACCCACGTAAGTAGTGTCTTTTGTAGAAGTACGGCGGTGATTGTTCCGGAAGTGTTTTTATCACGCCGTGATCAGGTTACTTGTGATGGGCCTAGCTGGTTCTGGAGATTTCTTTTTATTGGCGTAAAGTCCTGAACGAGCTTATTGCATTAGAGGGTGTAGGCCTCCAATACCGATAGTCGGCGGTCTGAAGAGGGAATTTAGGGATTTTTTAGGGGTGGTCTTTGGTAGTCCCTTGTATCGATAATCAGAGGCCTTGGAGGAATGGGGTAATTTATGTTTAGAAGTTGAAAAGGTTATTGAAATTCTGTAGGTATCCTGGCAGAGCTCGGGGCCGGTTTGTCTGACACGCTCCAGTAGAGGGAAAGGAGAACTCGCTTTGCGGGAGAAAGCAAACCTAGCTGCGGCTTCGGGCTGGAAGAGCTCGACTAGAAAGTCTGCTCTGGCTGCAGGCTGCTAGCTGCTGAGGATAATTCCCACTGGACTTTACGGTGGATGGCTCCTCTGGGTGAAGCTGAACTCACAATAGTCTAACTGGCCGGGCATCGTCTTCTTAAAACCGTGCGCGCACTTGGACCGTGGATCTGCCGTGGTTGCCTGTTCGTGTATTCGCGCATAACTGGTATATATTAATTATGTTTGAATTCAATATGTATAAGTGTAAGCGTCACAATATAAAAAGATATTTAATAAGAAACTTGCAATTTTAATTGATATCTTACAAAATATTACAGATTTTATAATGCTTTAATTAGCCATTTTAATGTGTTTCAAAACTTTATTATTTGGCATTTCAGAAAACAATCTTTCGAGTCGTTTCTTGGTTTCATTCCTTTTTTGAAACTACTTGTATTGAAAAAAAATACCTCGGCTCTGCTAAGCAGTTCTTTTTAGGTGGAAAAATTTTCATCTAGCATATAAAACTTGCATGCAGTCCATTAATAATAATAACAGTGGTAGAATGAATTTTTGTTTGGCCCAAATTTCTCTTAAAAAAGGTTTCCATAATAAAGTACTTGGCCTTTTGAGATCGTATATCCCTTTTTAATTAAGCGAACTAATTTTTCTGGAATTCTTTTATTTTTCAGTACCTTCCATATACATTCCTTGTTGTTGGTATTAAATGCTCGTTTGATTGATGTTCAAGTGCTTACTAGATTATGATTCTTATTGTGCTTATGTTATCTACGCAATGTCTATCTAATATTGTAGTTGTTCTGTTCATAACTATTCTAAATGTTTTACTTACACACAGAGCAATGTGATTCTTCTTCAGTTGCTACAGTTGTGTAGAACACTTTTCTCTTTTCTTGGTATATTAACGATTACCCTGCTTTTCATTCTTCAGGGAGAGTCCTCTTCTTAAATATTCTTTAGTAGGGAGTGGGGAGGAAGAGCACTTCTATTGTGGCATGTATGTCAGCTGCGATCATACCTATTGTTATTCCGTCAGTCCAGGCGCTGTTATTTGGAATGTCTGTCACGAGGTTTAGTTCTGGGGTTTGAATTACTTCAAGCAGATGTGTTTTTTCCTGTTTGGTATTCGTTACTACTTCCTCAAAGTGTTCTTTCCAGCGTTGTAACTGTTGTTCAATAGGAGTTATTGAGTTGTTGTTTTTCTCTCGTTTCCGGATAGTTATTTTATTGCTTTGAACAGTTTTTACGGTTACCATTACTGATGCTTTACCTGCCCTCTCTGCAAATTATTTTGTACCGTTTTTAAAGCATCGATAAACTTTTTCACTGGTTGTTTTTTTTTCAATATTTTCTTGCATCGCAAGATGTAGGAGATTCCATACCGTTAAGAAATATACATAGAGCTACTATGAGTTGAAGAGTACAGCTGAAAGCATACAACCTGGTCTTCTGTGTTTCCACCTTCTAGTCCGCCACTATAGGCTTGTTGTTTGGTTTGCAACGATGGCGATGTCTTTGTCATCTAGCCATATGTTCTTCGACATATATATTCGCTTTTGGTGTTTCACTTGGTCAAATGCCTTGTCGTAGTCACTATGTGATGTAGGCTTATTTTATTATTGTATCCAATTCAGGTAACCCTCAGTTCTGTAGATCTAGTATGCAACATTCTTGGAAATAGTGTTGTCTATTCTAGTAATATCAGAAATGTTGATTTCAGCTTCTCTGTGGATAAATGCTAAGAATTATAGATGGGTAAGCTTGCTGTTTCGCTTGAACGAAAGATAAATAAAATAGGAAATAAATTAACAATACTAACTTAGAAGTGAAAATTAGTAGAAGCAACTATAGTGACGCTAACGTGGCGGCCGATGTAGTGAGAGCTCAAATTTGCGAATCGATTTATACAATAATGTTCATTGTTTGTTATATCAGAATTTGGTATATAGCATGCTTAGGTTAGCTTATTATCCAGTAACTTGGAAATTCGCACAAATAATCATGATCCACAAACCTGGAAAGCCACCACAAGAAGCAACATCCTACAGACCTATCAGCTTGCTGTCAACAATGTCCAAAATATTCGAGAAACTTTTGCTGAAAAGACTTACAAAGTCAATTGACCTGGATGAAATAGTACCTGCTCATCAATTTGGCTTTCGAGCAACTCACTCAACAACCCAACAATGCCATAGAATAATAAATGAAATACTCAAAAGCTTCGAAGATAAGAAAATATGCACTGCCGCTTTCCTCGACATAAAGCAAGCGTTTGATCGTGTTTGGCATAACGGATTGCTATTCAAACTGAAGCTTACCCTACCCACACCTTACTACCTCCTATTAAAGTCCTACCTGACTGACCGCTACTTCCAAACTAAATATAAACTGGAAACATCCATTTATTACCCTATCAAGTCCGGAGTTCCCCAAGGTAGTGTGCTGGGGCCTTTCCTTTACCTAATTTTTACTGCTGACATTCCAACAACAGCTAATACCAAAATTGCCACCTTCGCAGACGATACCGCATTAATTGCTAGCAATGAAAACCCCCAAATTGCCTCTAATAACCTCCAGTACCACCTCAATCTCCTTGAAAGCTGGCTGGCCAAGTGGAATATCACCGTAAATCAACAAAAGTCTGCTCATGTCACATTTACAACTCGAAGGGTTGAACGTCCCGAAGTAACATGAAACGGCATTCGTGTTCCTGTGAAAGAGGAGATAAAATACCTAGGCTTAACACTTGATCGCAGACTGACTTGGAAACCCCACATTAAGAACAAAAAAACACAAATCAACTTGAAGATACAACAAATGAACTGGCTAATAGGACGAAAATCGAAACTCACAGTAAACAATAAGATTCTCTTATACAAATGCATAATCAAGCCGATATGGACATACGGGGTACAGCTTTGGGGCTGTGCTAAACCTTCGAACACCCAGATCATCCAAAGGTTGCAGTCCAAAATTTTAAGAATAATTCTCAATGCCCCCTGGTATGTCAGCAATAAAACCATACATGATGACTCAGGCATTCCGTTCGTCAATGATGAAATCCGCGACCTAACCAGAAGATACCTAAATAGTCTCCCTGGACATCCAAATGAAGAAGCTAGTACTCTTAGCGTCCCACTAGAGGTAAGAAGAAGACTAAAAAGAAGATGGTCCACAGATGTAGATCCATAGCTTTAGTTAAGAAAAGTTTTTCTATTCAACCCATAACTTAAAAGTAGTTAATCCGGAGTGTAGCTACTGGGCTGCTTCTCCCTTCATGTGTAATACATTAATCCAATTTACTTATTGCTCCTATAGAGCAGATTGTAAATCACGTGTATGTAATAAAAAAAAAAGAATTTGGTAAACTGTCAACTGTTTGGTCTCCCATTATTTCTCAGACGATGACTAATAACGAATATAGATATTTTCTGGAAAGTGAGCTGTTTGCAACGCCCTAGTGTCCCGGATGTCGACATTTTTCGAGGTGTTAGCGCCAGTGGAGTTTTTTAAGAAAATGGAACATATGAGTAGAAAGAGTTAAGGTGGCAAAAGAAATAAAATAAAGCGAGGAAAACACTTTTTAGTTATAAACTTTATACTGAGTTTTCCTATTTTCCGCGAGACACTTTCCATTTCTCTCTCAAACTATTAGAAACTTGGTAGAGACGACAATTGCAGGCACCTGATTAAATTAATTAATCTGCTATTAGAGAGTGTCTGCAAAGTTGGGTATAATTGAACGTTGGGCAAAAATCTGAGGAAATTTCAAATTCATCACGAATTTCGACCGTATTCGGGCGTTGACGGTATAATCAATCATTCTTGTTTATATGTTCATTAGTCGCTTTCAAAAGTAGCCAGAGCCGCTGATACGCATCAAATTTGCTCTAATGGGGTAAACAACATTTATAAACTTTAGTTTCAATTAAAGCAGGCATTCAAACAACCGCAAATTGAATATCAGCCGTTTGAATTGTTTTTGTTTATCTCTGCAGCTCAGACAGAAGAATTGATCAATGAAATACAGACACAACTATCGAATATGACTATAAAAACGCCAATTAAGCTGTCAGTTGTTTTTGTCAAATGACTTGGCTTCCGTATAATTTCCATAGCTGTCCCAAGCAAAAATCAATTATGGCTTTAAGGCAGTTTCGCTCAGTTTAAATTTCATTTTGTAAATTTGAAAGAGACACTCGTTGTTATGAAGCATAACCACTGAAAAATCTATTCATTTTCTAAAAGCAAACTCATTAGCTCGCTCTACTTAACAAAAATGCGCCCACGAATCTTGCTTTTCAATCTTTATGTTGTTTTGAGTACAGATTAGTTTTTTTACTAAATCTTACTTAATCTTAATTGACTAACTGTATTAAGTGCCTGGAAAGTTAGCTCATGGGCTGACCTACAAAAGGGGACTGCAAATTAAAAATGGGGATAAGGGCACCGAAAGCCTTTGCCAAAGCGCCCTCTCCCAGCTTCCTCAAAGTAGCAAACTAGGGCACAATTATTACATTGAATGTAACGAAGCTACTTGGCGGCTCTATTCTCGTTCCAGACCTTGAAAAGCACTTTGCGAATTTAACGCCATTGACTCCAAACTCGTGCCAAAGGAGGGCGCGTCGCCCCAACATTTAATGTGACGTACACGAGACGCTAACACCTAAAAGTGGCACCTAATCTGCTGTAAAGACACTCCAGTCTTGTTTTCCCTACAAAGCCCACACAAAGGGTTCGTTCAGGAGTTTTGCGCCGCGGGATGTTTATCTTCCTCTTTTTCCGCCACTCCCGCTTTTGAGATTTGAATTTCTGATTTGGCAATCGTCGTGGTAAATCCTGAAGCAGCTGCTGCTGCACTGGTTTACTAAGATAAATTTATTAGAAGCGGTTAGGATTGTTTAAAGAAAGGTGATTACATTATAGCAATTCCATCATAACATTTAAAATTGTCATCGATTGTGATTCTTTTTATTGCAAGGATTATGCAAGATTCCATTTTATAGTTTTATTTTTAATCTTTAACATGACACTGAAGAATGGTTAGTAAATATTCAATGTTTTTACAGGATATTCGTGAAAACTTACTACTGTTCTTGACAGGAACGAGGGGAACATACGTATATGCTTCTCGCTGTCAGTTGTCACCTCGGCTACATGAAATGCTCAGCTTCAATATATGACCTGTCTCACTTCGTAATTCTGAATTGCCTATCCTATTTCAATAATTGGCGTAACTGCATTCCGCTTTATAAATAAAATCACACAGCATAAAGTTTGAGACTGATATGTTGATATAGCACACAGTGATTATAGCTGAAAGCTGCTGACCGTCATAAATTATCTCTAAAGCTATTTAATGCGTTGTGAACTCACGTTACGCTACATAAAGACAAGGAAAAGCCTGAGAATGTGTTTATATGGTTTAGTCTGGCAACAAGGCATTACTGCACTTTCAACGGGGATGAACTTAAAAGTTTGGATACTCTTAAAACCTTCAATTTTTACTTTGCAACATGCATAGCTTCATCAATAGAGTGTATTCAGAAAGGTGGTAATTCACAACGTGCATTACTTAACCAAGTCACATATTCAACTTAGCTGGAAATTTTGTGTGCAAGAACAAGGATAAATAGAGTCTGAGCGAAGGTAAGATGAAGAGTCGTAGTCTCAATCTGGGAAAACGTACGGCCCGGGTTTTTAAATAGACAATAGACAGTCTCAGTTTACGGTGTCAGTATTCGATGGCGGAAATAGCTACATTGCGACTCAGAGCGCCACATTACAAAAATGTTGCTAACGATTTGATAGCGGAATGATAGAAGTTGTTCTAAATATTCGACCAGGGGTCGAAATCGAATTTCACTGCACAGCAAAGAGACGAAAAAAGGAATTACTTGTATTATATCCGAACACATCGAAATTGCCTCAGAAGTCAGCTAATGATCCCCAATTGGATATAGGCAAGTATGTGGGTGACGGTCATCATTAATGTACGAAAATACGCTGTGGAGCAAAAACATGATTTATAAACGTAAAAAAATATTCAAACAATTAGGATATCTTAAACATTGGATTTTTCATAATTTAACAGAAATGGAATAAACTGTAGAAACACTGTCATCCTTTATTACAATTTTAAAATTTTTGGCATTCTCATCTACTGGTATTATTTCTTCTTCGTTTTAATTTTTGAAATATTGATATCCTTTTTTCAGTGTTCTTTTCTCCCCTGGTTTACCTCTTTATGTCGATATTTCTGCTCCTGTCTTAAGAATGATTTTATTTCCAATTCAAAGGTGTCCACATCTTCTTAGTTAGTGTATAAAAACCTGTTAAGTAAGTAAAGCAGGGTTTTATTGAGCGTTTTAACCTACAACCATAGTGCTTGTTCAAACATGAATTCCACCATGATTCTAGTTACTTCCCTATGGGTTAACATTGCTATAGATTATAGAGATCTACTTAGAGTTTTTTAGTTTAAAGCTTTTATTTGGGCATCACTGAGCCAAACTGCTTACGATTTTGGAATATTTTATGTACTACTTTTCCTTATCTTTTTTTTCTTATATAACCGGACTGGTTTACTTTGTTTTTGTTTTCTCTATTATTTTTTAGTGACTTTTGCAACTGATCTTAATATATAAAACTGTGTACAACTTTAATTATGCATCTTTTACCAAATAACATTATAATGTTTGACTTTAAATTTATATGCAAATCTATTTTTTGTATTCTTTTTATTATAGTTCCATTGTATGTTGTCGTTATTTGTAGTTTTTTGGTTGGAAAATATAATGTCGTGGCCGTGTACGATACAGGTTTGTTTTAGAATTGATGCCGTTACTGCTTTATGAACTCCATAAAGGGGTGAGAAGATCGTCAAACTCGCGTCAACTCAAGTTCTGTGCGAAGGCGCGAGACACTCGAACAATTCATCACAAGCAAAGAGGTTGAGTATGATGTGAGTATTACTGTTTTCACAAAAGGCGACTTTGACGAATGTACCCAGCTTCTACTAATGTCGTATAAGTAAATCCATCGAAACACTATTCATCAAATACAATTAATCGAAACGCAATTTATCGAACCAATAATTCATTTTTAAGGATGGCATTAATTTTTTAAATTCTTTTTTAGTTTAATTACACTGAACAAATCGTAGAAATTGCAGCCTATCACTGGCATGCTTAAGTCAACAGCCATTTTACACCAGGCGTGTTATGTTTACTTTTACATAAGTATATTTAATTTCTTTTATATCAAAATATATCAAATTTCCTTGTCCGTACATATATGCACGCACAATGTATTATTTGCAATATCAAAAAATGACAAAGGAATCGTTTTCCGACTTTTACAAATATAAAAAGCAGAAAACAAAAGTTTTTAGCCACGCCAGCGGCGTCCTGCAATTTCTTAGCCTTGATGAAGTATGAAGGGAAGTTTGGGTGGATTTTTTTGGTATAATTAAACGCAAAACAAATTTAAAAATAAAACTGGATATATTTTCCTCAAAAAACCTGATGAAATTCCTACAATGCGAAATTTCGTTGAATCTTCTTTTCGATAAATTGTTGACTTGATGAATGGTGTTTGAATAATTTGCATTTCATTTAATGGTTTCGATGAATTGCGTTTCGATTAATTGTATTTGATGAATTGTGTTTCGATGAATTGTTTTCTATGGATTTTCCGGTAACGCCACTAATGAAGCCCACATCTGAAATTTCGATCTGTTCTCGTCGAGTACCGGAGAATTTCATTTCAATCTATCGTCATGCTATGAAACGCCTCGCCAATACTATCTGACGTTATAATAACACCTTAAGCGATTTCTACTGGTTTGCAGCTAGGGCATAAATATTTCTCTCTCTTGTGGACTTGCTTCTCAGACGAAAGCATGTTAAGGTTATCGCTTATCGCACGTCTTGACATCATGGGCAGGTAAAATTGTTAGGTATTGTTTTGTTACCTATGTCTGTTGCGGTTCTGCTCTCAAATTGTGCCCACTTTCTTATAAATGTGCAGGTCTGTATATTTTTGAAGAGACCAAGAAGGTTTACAAGCCATCCCTTCCCACCATGCTATTTCGAGCAACATTTATACTTGTTATCTGTCGTAAACGAAGTACAAAAAGTTCTAGTATACGTTTCATAGACTTTAAGAGAATAAAAAACATCACCTTAGTAAAAAATAATCACCAGTTAAAACACAAAACCCAGTTAAACTACGGAGAAAATATTTTTAATGTATTAAAAAATGAGCTACAACAGAAACTCTAACAATAGGTTAGAAAGAAGTGGTAATAAATACAGTTACGGGCAGCCTTAAACATGGAACTCATCGGTTATTAATTATATTACACAGAAAATAATCATGATAAGATGAAGAAAAGTTACCAAATGGAAACTTTATTGTGTGACATGAGACAATAGCACTACATACCATCGAAAAACTGTGAGAAAAACAAAGACACCATTTAATAAAAACTTGAAGAATATAAAATATTAATCGTATCATCAGCAATGCTCAAAAAATACCGATCATTAGAAAGCAATAAGAAGGTGTAGAGGAAAATACAAAGGAGATCAGATAACATTTTAAGCAGAACGGGAACCGTAGAGGACATAATATATATCTTAATAACGCTTATCGAAAAAGCTTCGAAGCAGTAGCTGTATTAAAAAAAGTACCATTGGGAAAAATATTAGCTCTTGTTACATCACTTTGACAGCTAATTAAGAAAATAGTAAAGGAAGCTGACTTCTCAGCCTGAGCTGGTCGTGGGTTAAACGACAGACCTTAATTTTAAAACTGTAAAATGAGATGGGCGTCAAATATTAATTAACCCAGGCACACTGCTAAACAAATAAGGTATACGTCAAAAAGGCTCTATTAAACCAATCACTGAAAAAGAGAGAGGACAGCAAGGGCACATAAGTAAAATTCTCAGGAATAAATAAGAGGCAGTATAATTATCAATTAATAAGTGCTTGGCAGTACATACACAAAGCACAAGAAGAGCGGATTCAAATATCACAGTGCAACATAAAGCACGTACGAAAGTAAAGGGAATAAAAAAAATATAAATCACGACTAAAACTATGAATATTTAGGCAAAATGAATGATATATGTATAACAGCAGACGGTAGAATGAGCAATCTGCATTACCAAAATGTTACTCCGTATCCTATAATGAGGTCACGATATTCTCAAATAGCCGGCAAAGGCGCATAAAAACAAATCGTTACTTACTAAAAATTACATTTTGTATTTGAATTGAATTTGACCCAAAACCCGCAATGGAAGAGCATTCTCATATCCAAATCATGTTATTATTAATCAAAAGACGGGTCCTACATACTTCAAATACTTCGTTCAGCTCGTAACAAACCCCGGAATACGCTTAGTAATTACTTCGAATCATAATCAGTTTCAATTGGTCGGGTAAAGAGAATCATTTATTCAATATCTTAGAAATAAGAAAATAACTAAGCTTAGTTCCACCGAGCCAATCGGTAACAAACTTGAGGTGAAAGCCCAAAGTAACCCCGGAATTGCTTAATACAAAAAGCAAAGGATGAAAGTCACTGTTATGGTACGTGAAACACATCCAAGACGATTCAGATCTAACTTTGACATAAACAAATTATCCTAACCTTCTAGTACTAACGTGTCTGTTGTGGTGCATTAGCACTAACATGACGTCTCAGAGACGAGAATATAGTTATTTATGAATTTATTACTAATGTTTTTTTTTAAACATAAAGTACTATGCAATGATGTATCAAGCATATTTTAATCAGATAAAAAATATAAATTCATAAAAATATTAGCATTTACAGAGTCAAATAGGAAACCGTGTTTAAATTTGTAGGTGTTAACTTAATTACAGAAAAAGGCAATTTTCAATATTTTTTTTATTATCAGCAAACATATTTCAACCGACAATGGTATTCCAACACAACTTAGCTAAAAAAAAGTGAGAAAAAAATTACGTATAAAATTTCACACCACCCTAAAACTATACAGAATTAGTGCAAGACGAACATATTAGGGTCACTAAGTATAGCAGAATTTTCAACATTAGGTTCTCCGTTACTGTCCTCACTGTCTAATTCATTATAGGTACTACTGGAACACTTGCTGCTCAAGCAACTGTCTGTTGATCTAACCGTATCTGAGCAAGTTGGTATTTGATCTATCATGCAAAAATAGTAGCGTGCAAACTAACGTGACGTCTCTGAGACGGTATTTATTTTTAAATACAAACAACTTCCGCAAAAAACATCCCACCGCAGCGAAATTTAAAAAACTGAGTTATTTTTAGGTAGTTTGAAATTAGATGAAGGATCAACCATAAATCTTAACTGGAGGGGAAAATATAACACGCGCTTCGAACATTTCCGTCTCTCAGACGTAACGTTAGTACTTAAGGGCTAAGCAAACAGTGACTTGAATAATTCAAATTAATTGCTTTAAACTGGTAACTTATGAAGATGTACTGAATACGCAGCGAATCTGGCACTTGACGAATACATTAAAATTAGCGGAAGACACTTCACAAGTCACAAAGGAGTTCCATTTTTCAGGTTATACAGTGGCCGCAGGTTATATCGTGGCCCAACCATTTAACGAAGGGAAAATAATGTGGTTAACGACAGATTTTCTGTTGTTGGTCACCAGGTAGAAAGCAGGCGTCCTACAAGGCGGTCACAACAATAACGCAAAGCTTCCAACAGAAGGCGTATGACAGATGGCTGTGCAGTGCATGAACGGCTGTTTAATATTACAACCTTAATATGCCCTGAGGATGAAGCCCCAAAAGTGGACGGCCTATTGCAGAAATAGAAGCCACATACACAAATCGCCAAAAGCGAGAAGGACATTAGGTCATACGACAAAAAGCTTTTCGCCCGCAACTAAAAGGCGACGCTTAGAAAGGACAAAATTTATATAAAAGAAAACCCAGGCCTACCGTTGATATGTGCTTGCCAATATTGTAACATACTGCTATTATTATACATAATACAATTTTCGTAAACAAAGCCGCAATACCATATTTATTTCTGGAACATTGATGCAACTGAAAATCCCAAATAAAGGGAACATTTGACTGTTTCACATAGCAACATTCGTGCACCAGCACAAATTGGAAGATGATAGAGCAAATAAGCACTTAGCTGAAAATTTTGGAAAACCTTGAAAATTCAGGATAGGCAACCGCAATACCTCGAAGCTTGAAATGTATAAAATAGCTTTACATTATTTAGGAATAAATATACATAGAAATACAAAATATGACTTATTGTTTAATTATATTGTCATTAATATCTTGGTTGGTTAATTGCCTAAATTCTTGTAAACAACCTTTAATACCTAATACTCTTTTAAGTTCATGTAAAATTAGCAACAACCTCCTTGTAAGTTTGTACGAAAATTTACTATGACTTGGTAGTATTTAATGGGAAAAGGGGAAGGATCCTTAGGTTATAAAAAATGTCGCTCTCCTCATTCAAAACCAAAAGCGTACATCGAAGATATGGAGACAAATTATATTTCTTTAACCACAATAGTTTTAATGGTTTGGTGACAAGGCAGCGGCAGATAAAAACGTTAAAGCACCTTCAACAGAAATACACTCAAGAATTGTGTGTTTAAAGTACTCAATTATCAACTAATATTTTACAATATGTATCGTTTGACGTAACATAACGTATGTAAAATTTCGGGTAACTCACAACATACATTATATAACTAACAAAACAGGTACAACTTTGCTCTATGCAGTAATTAACGGGCGGCAATTGATGCAAGTATTTGAAAAGTCACACCTGACTGAGTGAAATTTGTAAAAGCCGTGGGCATGCGGTAACGGCTAGATTTTCCGGTAAAACAAAAATAGAGAGCTGCAGCTGAAAGCGCAGAACGCGAGTTGCTGCTACGTTTTTTAGGCCTGGGTGAGCTTGTTGAGTAAGGAATGGACAATAGCAGTTCAAACGATGGCCACGTGCTCATCGGAATTGATTTACGTTCGTTATAACAGGAGACCTGAGGTGGACCAAAGCGTCGGCCTACAAACTGTTAGTGGTACGACAAGGAGTTCCTATAAAAATCTGTTGATCGGCTATGTCTTGAGAGACATCAAATTTGTGTCTAAAGCTCCTAAAATGGCTGTCACATCTCATGAAACGATACGCTGAAAACACGCGCACCCTATTTGCTTGACGGTAGCTACCTGACTGACTTCGCCCCCCCCCCCTCCTCTCCTGCTAATTTGAACACGAGGACGAAGTTCGACAAATTTCAACTTCTATCCGCTTACATAAAAAGCAGTGGCGGCATCAACTTTGAAACTGACCTAACACGTGGAATAAAGGACCTTAATGAGCTAATTTACTATTTGAATTTACTATGAAATTAGTGTTCGCCGTATTATTGTCGTTGCCAGGTTTTTAGTATAGTTGAAAGTGGAATGGAAAACGTGTAGACATATCATTTGATTGCAAGTCTCAATACTGTTTTGCAAGTAAAAAGATGGACATCAACGTGAGTCAATCAAATAATGTTAAGCACCTATTCTTTATTAATTTATTGTAATTAGAAAAATTATTAAGAATATCTAAGAACAACAAAATATACCGCCTGTTACTAAAAAATCATTTTGGATGCCAGCTTCATTTCAGAAAAGGTTGGGAATACGCTCTGAACACTTACACAAAATATTAGTCAAATAATAACTAAAAGGTAGTGTAATAAGCAGTTGCCTTTTGTCAATGCAAGGAAGGCGAAGATGGAGATTGCATGTCTAATTCTAACTTCTGTCTTTATATCCTCCACGAATACTACCACAAATAAGTTTATGTTGCTAACCAATCCTGTATGCATGATAATAAGTGACAAAAGGGGCAATTTTGCTCTTCATAGTGCTTTCGCTCGTGCAATTAACAATATTTTAAATTCACTTTTAAACACAATGTCAATATTTTTTGGGCTACTTGGTGAGATATTGTATGCCTTACACTCGATCATATTTATTTAAAAAATATGTTACACGATGATATTAAAGTTAATACCAGGGATCTAATAAAAGTTGGCTCCCACAAAAGACCACCTTAATTTCTTGAAATTTCTACGTAAAGCTGGCAAAGTGTGCAGCTTCTCCTCATAATAATGACTGGAAAACATTGAACAGGCAAAGCCAAACGACGTGATCAAAATACAGTGCGCCATACGAAACGCGTCACCCGTGAAACATAAAGCGAGTCGTTGCCCTGAAAACGTTTTTCAGAATTTTACACAGCCGTAATTTGTTAACGTGGTTACAATGTAAGGGGCTTTTCAGAATACTGATAGGGGTCTTTAACCGGAAATAAGTTCTCAAACATTTTTTATGGCGGACGAAATAATAGTATTGAACCGTACTTTGTATGTATAGAAGATCTTTTCTAAAATAGTGAATTTTTTTATGAAGGAACCTGCGTCACCATCGTTAGAAAAATGGGCTTAACAACTGTGCTATCATACATGAAATCTTGTATATGATATGAGCTTCTGCTACAATCCGCAAGAACAATATATCCACTCTACCCTTAAAAACATACAAATGAGTAGATACATACAGGCTGATTCAGAAGGTATGGTCCAAACTTAAGGGTGTGATGTGAAATACCACAAAAAGCTAAAAAGTCAATAAACTAATTGCTTATTTCCAGCTGTTATCTAGTTACAGAGGATTTATTTAGTTTTATGTTTTCTGTTAAATCAAGTCATCTACGAAATAAGCCAAAAAAACGCAAATGTGTTTCAAGCTTAAATTATTGTTTATTTCTAATTGTAGTAATGATGTAGCTTTCCTCTGTATGTGAACATGCAGAAATGCATTTTATGTATCGTTATTGTAGCGGGAATACTCATGCAGCTATGGTGGAATATTTCGACAGATAGTGACATCACAGCGCAGTTTCAGCGTAGGTCTAGAAAGCTGATTCAATAATACAATTAAGTCGCGATTGTTTATCCTACTTGGATTTTGCCCACACTATTAGTTACATTCTACAGTGGTGTTACAAAGCCTTGTTTCACATACGAAAATTGCAGAATTTATACATAGGTTTTTGAAACACACAATTTTGGTACATAATGCAAGATTAGGTTCCTCGAAATTATTTTATATGATGGCGGGTAACATAAAGTAATTTTGTGGCGCATGCACAAATTAAATTTACGCACAATATATGTACTAGCTCCAAGTCGAGGTGACTAGCTGTTAACAACAACTGCCCAGCGATGCGCGAGCAAGCGAGCGGCTAACCATGGCGCATCTGTACCTGATCTCCCCAGGTGCTGGCCCAAATAATGAAGACCTGAAAGGTATAAAAAAAAGATGGGTAGCATGTTAAAAACACTTCAGTCCAGTGTCTTCGGGGTCCAACTCCACCAGCCCTAAGCTTCAAGGGGCTTAATCCAAGCCGCCTGCAGCTAGAAAAGGTTTCCAAGTTCAGACTTTCGAGTCTGAAGTCGCCATCAGGTCCACCTGATCTTAGATCAGAGCCGATGCTTGAAGCTCTACTTTCCCAAACGAAACGAGCCCACCGGACCGCTCCGGACCGTGATTTACCCTGAAAGACGAACCGCAGCCGGTCAAAAATCCAGGTCCTACAAGTAGAAGTTTTCCAGATTTCTAATCACTCTCCTGAAACCAAACTTTTTCTCCGGAACTTGCTCTTGGACTACTCTCCGACTGGCCGATATCGGTACCGCAGAATCCCTTTAAAACTAGGTGCCGAACTTCTCTTTCAGTCTTAGATACCAGATGAAGCTAATCCTAAAGACTTACCTCCCGAGCCATCTTTTGCGTCGCCCATTTTGGTAGCAAAGGTTTACATCATTTTCTGTCACCAGCTGCACCATCGGTAAGTTCCTGTGACATCTCCATGCCAGAAGTTGGAGCATCTAGCAGGGTCAGGAAAAACGGCCTTGCAGAAATGCTGTGAAATCGGTCAAAATTTATTACAGCAGCGTTGCTTCTTCCGAGGTAAATTCTGCACAGTAAGCAACGGACCGACCAGCATAAGTTGGCGCCAGACGCCCTGTAGCTTAAGCACTACACTTTCGAATTCGGGAAAAGAGCCCTAGGTGTTAGCTACCCCTAAATCGACTCCAAACGGGCCCTACGGCTTGTGTCAACAAACATCGCCATATAAGTTTTTTTGGTGTAGGTGTTGCTCCATGCAGAACAGCAGCGTAGAGCAAAGTCGCAAAAACCTGCCGGGCCCTGTAGCCCTCTTCGCTAACTCGTAGCACCTGCTTTAGTCGGAGTCTATTAATCAAAATTTGTTTTATTTTGTATTTAAAGTGTACATGCGTGTTACATTTGAGTTTATATTCAATAATGAAGTGTATTGTTCTAGAATTTTCTGAATCTATTGATCCAAAGTAATAAACGAACTCTTGGCTACTGAATTACCGATTGTGTTAGGTCAATTTTAATACGGTCTCTGCGTTGCATGTTAGAAGTGGTCTTATTTTAATTTAAAAACAAGATGGTTTTGTCACGATTTGTTAATTAAATGTATTGAAGATGCAAAAGTTGAAATTTGTGTTCAAAGTGTCGTGATTATAACTAGCTTTCCAAATAGGTATGTGAATATTTAGTAGACTAACACTTATTTCTTATCTCTAATTTACAGCTCTTTGTCATATCATGAAGCACTTTCCTCAATTCTTGTGGGGAAACATTGTGAACCCAAATAGTATTAATAACTTTTACTAGCTTACAATTTTGCTGGTTGCTTCTTAGATGTAATGTAAAATACCGTCTGCCCCAAGTTCTCGATCTGAAGATTGGAGAAGCTTGTGTAATTGTCTTTGTTCTATGGTAAGAAGTATTGTCACCTCTCCGCACCGTATTAAGTGGGTAGTGGCTAAATATACGCCATACCGTGTTAAGTGGGTAGTAGCTGCGCATAAGCCATACCGCATTGAAGTGAACTGAAAGGAGTATTTGGAACATATTTTGCGGATTACCTTGTTAGCATTTTGTCCAGTTACATTAGAATCCGTCTGCCGAAAAAATCCAAGTGAGCTGACATTTTGCATACACCTTTATTTTGACATTACAAATAATGTCTCAAAGGTCCCCATCGATATCGTGCTTGCGTCTTGAATTATTCAAGGTCAAAAGTGACAGAAATAAGTTTTTCGCAAATATCTCTCTTTCTATAGGTCGTATGGATTTTTTAGTTATTACAAGAAGTGAAGGCTAGGAAATTCTCTACAAAAAATATTGTACAGGTTTTTTACGTACAACTAACCATTCAGTTAATAATACACTGTTAAATTTTGTAAACGGGCTTTATTTCCCTTTACGATAAACGAAGTATTGGATTTACCCTAAAAATTCGAAATTGAGTTTTCAACAGATCTTCACGTTCTAGAGTCCCCTGAACCCAAAAAACCTGTTTTTTCTTATTGGTCTGTGTGCTTGTGTGTCTGTGTGTCTGTCTGTCTGTGAACAGACTATCTCAAAAACGAAAAGAGGTATGGCGTTGAAACTTTATATACCGGGTGTCCGTTCTCAAAGTCGAACATAGGGGATTAACATTGTATTGAACGTTTTTGGCGATTCCTGCTCGCCAATTCAACTTACAGGGAAGGTAATGCTATCAATGGAAAGATAAAATTATTAACCATCAAATGATACCAATAATAATATTCAAGATGCGATTTTTATTTTAAAATACTAATTCAAAACTTGGGAATTTTTAAATATGTCGTGCCTTGCTTTTCAAGTTCGACAGCATTTGTCAAAAAAATTCGTAATTAGTTAGCGTAAATCAGGTATTTTCTGTCAACGTCTGTTAAAATTATCTACAGAAAAATTACTTATTTCAATTAAGAACGAGTGAATGCACTAATGTTAATTGCCTATGTTCGACTTTGAGAATCGACACCTGGTATAAGTTTTGTGTGTTATCTAAATGCGACAGCAAGATTTTGAAGAAAATCGCATAACCCGAAGTATGGTGTTTATTCTTGTGATTTTTCAGTTTTAAAATATATTTAAAATAGGAGTTAATAAAAAAACACGAAAAACACAAAATGAACCCATTTTAGAGGTATTTAACTGGAAAATTAGCTATATTACATCAATACACATTCAAAATGTAATAAAAATGTAAAGTCTGGAAAAAATTGTTAGAGCCGTTTTTGAAAAAAATCGAAAGAAACTGAAAAATCACAAGAGTAAACACCATACTTCCGGTTATGCGATTTTCTTCAAAATCTTCCTGTCACATTTAGAAAATACACAAAACTTCTATATGAAGTTTCAACGCCATACCTCTTTTCGTTTTCGAGATATTCTGTACACAGGCAGACAGACACACAGACACACAGGCACACAGACCAATAAGCAAAAACATGTTTTTTAGATTCAGGGGACTCTAAAACGTGAAAATCTGTTGAGAACCCAATTTCGAATTTTTGGGGTGAATCCAATACTTCCTTTATCGTAAAGGGAAGTAAAGCCCGTCTACAAAACTTAATGGGGACTTTTGAGATATTACATATATCTAATACTTACTATATTGCTAGCGGCTATGAGTGGGAAACTTACCAAGGAAGTGAGACAGACAACCAACTCTTCAATGTATAACGGTGAGCAAGGGCGGCGGCGTCGTCCACCCAATGGGGAAGTGGTCAAGTTTAAAATTCGCTTCTAAAGGCGGAGTTTGAATTATCACGCATGTGCACAAGACGCGTTATACTCTAAGTGAGACTATGTCGGCGCCGTAATGTTTTCTGGCGTTCCGAGGCCCTACTAGCAATATATGTGTATTATATATATGAGATATTATTTGTAATGTCAAAATGAAGGTGTATGGAAAATTTCAGCTCACTTGGATTTTTTCGGCAGATGCTGCGTTTTTCAGTCTAATGTAACTGGGCTATTTGTAATTGAAGTTTTTTATTCATTGTACACAGCATAAGTTGTAAATGCGTGTATAACGTAGCTTTTACAACGTATATATTTAATTAAACTTTACCGTTTATTATTGACGGCGCGGCGTATAGCATTTGTATATTGTCGTTTATATTTTATTTGTATGTATGTATTGCAATGGTACATAAAGGCTGATATTTATGTAAGTAAATGTTAAAGATTAATTTAAATAAAGTCATTAGATCAATATAATCAAATTGGGAAAATTTATAACAGAATTGCCTGTTTAATTGAAAGTCATTAATAGATTTTAAATAAGATGCAAACTAAGATGAAAGGTATAGTATTTGAGTATTCTTAGATGGTTTTATAAGGAATAATATAAATACAAGCTCATGTAGCATGTGACAAATATAAGTTCTACTGAAAAAAAATTATAAAGTAGGTAGCATTCAGATAAGCTAAAGTTATAGATGGCAGAAATAATTGTAACTGAGGATGTCACATTCTAATGTAAACCTGAAACAATGGTATTTCAGTTTGGCGGCATTTTATGTATTTGTCACAAAATTCTTAAGGCCGGTAGTAAACGAAATTGGTGCTAGGTCTAGTCGGATGTAAATCCATATCGGTGGTAGTCTACACTCATCCTATGAAATATGTGTAAAACCGCCCAAAACGAATTCTGATGTCTACGTCCGGTTGTTTTTATTATCGCTCTTAATGCTTGAATTTCATTTTTCTTCCGTTTCAGAAAAGATTTTTATTCAGAAAACTCACTTAATTTTCAAAAAATTGTCGAGTTTTTGGTTATATTTAAAGCTTGTATTAATTTGTGAAAATATTGGAACCTTGAAATTGCGTTGAGTTTATGAATATTTTTATAATTATTTGACCAAAAACCAAATTTTGTAATTTGTCTATTCTAAGAGAGTCACATGTCGTAGGAGTTGTGAAAACGATTGGCTTTACTGAAAGGAGTCTTGATGTCTCCCGTTTTTCAATTAATTTTGTTGAATAGAACAGTAAAAAAATAGCCATCCCTACAATATTTGATACAAGGAAGACAGTACAAAATTCTTACTAAAATTTTTTAAGTTTACAACTTCGCTAAATGCTAAATTGTAAATTGTGAGAAATGTCTGCCAAAATAGATATAAGTCACTGCCTCATTTATCGGGTCTTAATATTTATGTGTTTAAATTTAAAAACCAACATATTTAAAATTTATTAAATTTATCAGTTCATTTCCTCTTCCAATTTGTAACTTTTTAGTACTAAAAGTTAAAATAGCCGCTTAAAAGTTGAAAGACCGCAGCCAATCAATTTGTACTATTTGAATGCCTATGAGAGCCTCAAAGGCATTAACTTGCGGATCCACTTCCCAACGGAGTGGAAAAATCATCCCCTGAAAATATTAGCCCTTGACCTTGAATGAAATGGATGTTTTGATGGGATCAACAAACTGTTGGCACGCAGACATTGTGTGGTTGGAGAATTTTTAGTTGAGGTCTACAGAATCGATATGCGACAAGGTTAAAAATAATCTTCACACAGGATTATCTTCAATCCTGTCGCATATACCCAGCTTAAATAAATTTCAATTAATATGTAAATATGTTGCACGGGATTAAATAAAAATGATTCTACGTACATTCTGAAGGGTTTGATAGCAAAGCAAAAAATTTGTTTATTCAGAGTGATAAATAAAATTATTATTCTAAAAAGCAGCTCTTTTCTTAATACTAAATAGTTGCAGTATTGTTAAATATCTGAATTTGTAGCTTTTAACAAATTTATAGTGATGAATATGTAGGTATATAGGGCGTGATCCAATGGAATTGCAACAAATGATAATATTTTTACCATAAAAATACTTCAGCGTTAAAATAACTAGGTACCTTCAAACCATCATACATGTAAGGGGTGTCTACATTTTCTGTACTTAAACATTGTTTTAGATACATTTAACTGGCATAAGCATATTGCGTTTAAGATAAAAAGCGCCACTTCTGTTAACGCAAGAAGAAGAAAGGGTTGGAAAACTTGTCAAACTTCTCACTCGGGCTCAATTTCAGGCGAGGAGTAGATAAGTAGTCAGTTACTTACCTTCAAGCAGACAAAGTTTGAGTGATTTTGAGCGCTACCGTTCCATGAAAGTAGCTGTTTTGAAGTGTGTATAACGTCACTGCCTAACAATCGGATATACCGTTCCCGTCTAGTTGTAGTGCGGTGGAACTTTATTTCGACCCCTGCTCGAATGCTTGACGGAACTCAAAATTGCTACGCCATTTATCGTTCCAACTACGTTTTGTATAACGACGCAGTCCTGATAGGACCTTCATCTGTCAACATGTAGCTTAACGCCGTTTGCTCACAGCCAATCTTTGCAGAATTCCCATTCTTGATTCAATAAACCGACGCAGCTCTTAAAAGTTTCCCTTTATGTTCAACGTAAATTGACGCTAAATTTCACGTCGTCATTCATTGTGCTGAAGCTGTCCAGTTTTAGATCATCAGGTACGATCTCCGCCTCTAGGTAATAAGGCGGAGATCGTACCAGCACAATGAATGACGACGTGAAATTTAGCGTCAATTTACGTTGAACATAAGGGGAAACTTTTAAGAGCTGCGTCGGTTTTTTGAATAAAGAATGGGAATCGTGCAAAGATTGGCTGTGGGCAGTCGGCGTTAAGCTAGATGTTGACAGAGGAAGGTCCTATCAGGACTGCGTCGTTATACAAAACGTAGTTGGAACGATAAATGGCGTAGCAATTCCGAGTTCCGTCACGCATTCGAGCAGGGGTCGAAATGAAGTTCTACCGTACTACAACTAGACGGGAACGGTATTTCCGATTGTTAGGCAGTGACGTTATACACACTTCAAAACAGCTACTTTCATGGAACGGTAGCGCTCAAAATCACTCACACTTTGTCTGCTTGAAGGTAACTAATTGACTACTTATCTACTCCTCGCCTGAAATTGAGCCCGAGTGAGAAGTTCGACAAGTTTTCCAACCCTTTCTTCTTCTTGCGTTAACAGAAGTGGCGCTTTTTATCTGAAACGCAATATGCTTATGCCATTTAAATGTATCTAAAACAATGTTTAAGTACAGAAAATGTAGACACCCCTTACATGTCTGATGGTTTGAAGGTACCTAGTTATTTTAACGCTAAAGTATTTTTATGGTTTAGAATTATATCAGCATTAAAAACTACAGCAAGGTACTCCTACGTCAGCATGTCTTTTTTAGAATTTGAGGTCGATTATATCGAAAACGGTTCAAAATTTGAATAAATCCAGTTTAACGTTTTTTTAAATAGCTAAGAGATTTAATATAGATAATTCAAGGACTTCAATCATTGAATCTTTTATCATGTTACACATAAAAACGTTGTTGTATCCTGGCGCTTGAGGGAGGTAAATAACAAACCTTTTATTTGAAATTCCGATTTTGTGCGTAGTTTGTTTACTAGCGAGTTTCAAAGGCTTACGGTGATTTTTGTGGGTATCTGTTTCCACAGTGAAGCAATAAATTGGTATTCAGCATTAGATCTGTTTTAAGAGCCGGATACCAAGGTTACCAGCCTTCGTTTATTTTGGAATAATGTAAAGTCTGCTCAACTTCCGGAAATAAATGTAGCATTTTCTATGCTTGGCTAAATCTTAAAGAATGTGAGATTTGAATATTTTTTACCTTTCACCATATTTTTTTAATACGGTTACCGTTGGATTGGATATTGCTGCTATCAGTTTGCAATCATACGAGTGCAAATAAAAATTTCTAAATTCCACCGATTTTAATCATTTTTAACGTCCAAACTACAAAATCAAGCTGCAAATATCTTATAGATCCTTTAAGTTTCGAAATGAACTAATTAAGAAGCGACTCTAATATTCCGTTGGCAACTTAAATCAAAAACGCTACCACACCAGAATTTAATTACAGTTGCAGTGATTCACGATCTCTGATATCTCTGCAAATTAGATCGGCAAGGTCTTCTGAAGTTTTACCCTAATTACCTAGTTTCAGAGTGGAATAAAAATATTAGTCTTTCTCATTATTTCTCTACAAAAAAATTCAATATACCATCGTGGACTTCAAATACAATAGTTTTTAATAATTATAAATGGTCTGAATTGCTAATTTTATTTTAGATTGTTTTTAATTAATTGATGATTCATTGACATTCGAAAATGAGAATTCAAAGCTAAAATAATTCAGAAAATGGTACAATATGTTTCATTATTTTATAATATACATCTCTCTAATTTGACAAACGATGCTACAAGTAGTGATCTTAAGATATTCATGAAGTAGTGATATTTAACTTCACATTTTTCATGAATTTGGCAAAGGAATTAATAGGTTTAAACTGTTTTCGTAATGACAATCATATAGTTCAATATATAAGTTACTGATGGACTTCTTACCTTTCCTCTTTCATTAAGTCAGTTAAGCCAATTAGAAGAATGAACAACACTCACCTGAAAAAAAATGCAGAATTAAATACTGTCATAACAAAACATGAAATGAGAAAAAAACTATTCTATACAGCTAGATAAGCCAAATTTCTGCATATGGAATGTCCTTGAAATATATAGTGTTAGGCGCACGCTAAGTAATGTATCGCTGTGTTTTATTTCAGTGTATACGATATTGATATTATTATTATTTAAATAAATGCCTCTATCATCTCAAAGGGTTGGGTTTCTACATCCTAGCAAATATGATTGAATGTGTAATTAGAGGCAATACATTTGCTATTAAGAATTCTCGTGGTTTTTGTGATTTTTTAAAGTAATCGGTTTAGCCACCACTTGTTTATCCAATTGGACTGCAACAAAATTAGATATTTCAACTGATGGGAACAACTTTACAAACATGGCGCTCCAACCTCACAATTTTTGAAAAACAACTTGGCTTGGTATTAATAATTACATCAGTGATTACGTAAGACTGCATGTGATTTTACAAACGCCACAACAAAATACTCTCGATGCGAAGGCACTCTGTTGACTTAGGAAAGCTACCTAAAACCCTGAATCAACGCAGGCGGCCACTGGAACCGAACCTACGACCTACCCAGGCCCGGATTAAAGGGGGGGCCCAAGGGGCGCGGGCCCTGGGCCACCCACCAAGAGTGGGCCTCCCACCAATATAGGGGTAAATATTACAAAACAGGAAAAATACATGTCTCTTTGCTGTGAACTGTTTATAATGATAGGGAACATTTAACAAAAATTTCCATACATTCTATCTTACTTCTCTAGCTTGATATGAAATGTAATAATCAAACTTTATAATTTAAATAAGTTAAAATTATTTAAAGTCAAAAAGTTATTGTTCTGGTGAACTGGCTTGTTCTTCCAACAACATAGTAATGCACATCAAATTTAGTTACAATGGCTGATAATTTACTAATTTACACCAGTTACAATTATTCAGTAATAATGTATTAAGGGCCAATGATTTTGCCAGTAAAAATGTTTTACGGAAGTGTTTTGTTTTGGCAATGGCACAAGACAAACTAACTTGATCAAATTTGTCATAGTTTGTCGAGGGGCATTGCCAAAAAACAACAAATCTTGAGTAAAACATTTTCCAAGCAAAATCATGAGCCCGAAATACATTTTGTGGACTATTTCCCAAGTATCGGTTCATTTTGACATTTATACTGATGCACAATGACAGTTTTAAATGACGTTTTTGAAATTTCACCTTGATTAAAACAACATATTTAGTGGTTGTCATGGATATAAGTGGTAAAAAAAACTGATAAAATCCCAAGAGAAAATTTTGATTTTTTGGCACTGTAAAAGCACGTGATTGGTTGAATTTCAAAAAATCATGGCATTTGATTGGCTAATAACAGATGCGGGAAATAGTCACTAAAAATGACGTTATATAATTCAGCGTGTTAAAAGTTAAATCAGCTGATTACTTTTAGCACATGTGTTATAAAGTAAACAGTTGGTGTTGAATTTAGAATTTCTAACTGGAAGTGAGGTTGTAAAGTTATTCTAGTTACTTCTTCCGTTAGAAGTAAATTGTTTTTAAATAATTAAAGCTTTATGTAATGAATAAAGTAAAATGTGTACATTTATAATTACCTTTGATAACTAACTTTGACAGCTACTCGCTGCAGAAACAGTCATCTGCGCGTCAAGGCCATCTCTCAAACTCGTGCTAAGTGTTTATGCACGTGACATGTTATGAAACGAAGCCGAAGGCATAAACATCCACGTTTAGCACTTGTTGCACAAATAGCTATTTTAATGAAAAAATTGAATAATCTTAACTGAATTTATCTGCGTAAATAAATTTTGTAAATAAACCTTTGTTCGTTTCATTTCGTGTTTTTGCATTACATATTGCAACACTTCAAAACAATGGGCCTCCCACCAAAATGGGACCCGGCCCACCCACATCTTAAATCCGGCCCTGGACCTACCGAATAGTAAGTAAGCGTGCTAACCTCTAACCTACAGAGCTCGGTAATCCAGTTCTATCAACTCAGTCCTATTAATACTATATTTACAAAGGCAATATGAAATACAAAAGCTAGTGGAGGTCTAATACACGTTACTTGTCCACAACTAATCCAGCATTAGAATTTTCTAGGTTATATAGACCTATCACATAACACGTGATTCAGAAAGATATTTATCAAAAATCACGTATGTAGCCGCTTGCATTTGAAACATTTGAACTACTTAATATTGCAAGTCGCCTCTGTCAGAGTACACTCAATCACAATTGATTTTCTTTCCCGTTCTACGGTTGTAAACTACATTTCTAGCATGTGTCGCACTTTATTATCAATGAACACCATGACATAAAATATACAACACTAAAGGGCTTGTTTGTATCCCTGTTTGGGATTTGTCACATTAAACTGACTTAAAGTAACAGTTGTGTTAATTGAAACTAATTAATTTCCTAATTAATACTGCACATATAGCTTATGTCTATCTTTTTCTTCCCCCTTTGAGGAACCTTTTCTGAATAACCTGCTGTGTTAATTGCTTTATACAGAATTGAAATATAAACTCAACAACGGTAGTTCGGTTTCAATTTATTTTATGAAAACGTGTTAGATGAAATCATTATATTGCTGCGCTATAGCTTTTACCTTCCTGACCTTACCGTGGCCGAGTTGGTTCCATTGAGGCTGCTAAGCGCTGCGGCGAATATGCGACAGCAGCTCGCTATGAGGTGATTAGATAGAAGAACGTAGTTGGTGCTGCAGCTTATTAATACACCTCTAGTTTCGATTTTCCGTCAGGTGTGTCAATGATTTAGTAATACGCATAAGTGCATCTGCTCTGCCTTGTATCTTGAAATGAATAGACGTATTTATATTTTGGCTGTGCTTTACTTCACGTGTTGCATACTTTGTGTAAAGTTAAAAACAGGCAAAGCATAACGAATTTTTGGGAATTAAGATCGGTTTCGTCCCGACCAGGTCCGTTTTCCCAATGCAAGAAGAAGTGCTTCTTCTTTTGAAACGCTTTCCACTTTACTCTTATCGACTTCCTGGAATGTCCTGTACCTTATTACGACCATATTTTGGCATTTGGTGAGAAAATAGACAGATGAAGTAACCCCTTCCTCCTCCATTTAGCTATCGGACCACCTTCTGGCCTGTTGTGGTGTCTTAAATCCTAAAATATTAATTTCACTAAAAACTTTTAAAATAGATGTAGCTAAAAGACTGTCAAATACTGATAGAATGCGAAACGGACGCCCAAAAAAAAGTAGTAAGTGCACATATCCTAAAAAAACCATTGAAACACGAATATTTCCAAGACCTGAAGATAAAAGTCTTATTCCCATCTTTGAGACAAAGATAGATGCAAGAATTGAAAAATCAAACCAACTTCTCTACTTTGTAAAAATAGTATATCAAGTATTAAGAGGACATTTTACCAATCGAAGAAAATTGTTTGGAGGAGGAGCGAAAAGACAACTCCAATTATTGTCTTCGATCGGTAATTCCTTAACGTTCGTGATGCTTATGACGTTTTTTGCACGATAAAAATGTATTTATTTTCAAACGTTAGTCGAATGTGACATTATACCACAGAATAATATGCTGGTGGCACTGTAAGTCTATGTCAAATATATACTTACCGTTCTAGAACGGTAAACAAAACTTACTGATTTAGCAACAAAATCATTCTATCGTGAGAAAAAGGTAATTTTATATTGCGTTTCGTAACCGTTTTGTTGATTTTGAAATATGAAAACGAATTTGTAAACTGTAAATGCGTATGATATTACACCAAAGTAATAAAATAAATACTCGCAAAAATTTTAAAAAGTTGACTATTGTTAGAAACATTTGAAAATTTTGAATACACGCCACAAGGGAGTCCTTGTTCGTCTCGCCTAACTGCTTCACTATGAAGATTTCAGCGTGGAGGACAGATGAGTAGTTGGCCAGATATAGTCAAGCATTGAAGTTGCGTATGGTGCATTATTTGTTCCGTGAGTATAGCATTTTGAAAAAACCCTAATGTTCCGATTAGGCAAATTATGATGATTGTAGTATAGATTCAACTTCCTTAAAACGCAGTAGTTGAAATTCCGAGTCGTTTTTAGTTTTGCGGAATTTAATGTCGAGTTTTGGTCTAATACATTCAAAGGAACACCCTGTATCGTCTGCCGTCCCGATATATACGTTTTGTAATAGCCCCCAAAGCAACGTTTGTTTTTGACGAAGTCGTAGAGACAATCTTCGACCTGCCTATTCTTTATACTCAGGCCCTAAAAGGTTTGCAGTCAGGTCACGTGTACAACCACTTTTACAACCGGTAACATCCTTGGAGCTGTTCATTTTGGTTCAAAATTCCCAGTTGCCAGCGATATAGTAGGCCTGGCCAAGATTTTCATATTTCAGCTAAGTTGAATTAATGTTGATTATCTAATAGTGCATGTGTAATTAACTGCCAATTTGTAATGTACTAGAATACCATTTTTTAATGGGTTAATTTCCATCAACTTTGGTTTTAGAATACGGCAGGTAATGAAGTAAATTTAAATTGAAATTGCACTTGCTACTGTCTTTCAAGTAGTATATGTTAGTATATTTCTCAAACAGATTTACAGTAATTATTGGGAGTAAAACAAGGTCTATCTGTTTTTGTGGTAAAATTCAACCGTGAGAGAATAATTAATATCGTTTTTCAAGACGTGGTGAATTTATCAACAGGGTATGGTTTTCGCTTAAAGACCAAGTTTTTATCAACCGCCTGATAGTGCGCTTAACAGTGAAATTATACTGGTTTACTATTCTGAAAAATGATAGCAAATATAGAATAAATCCGGAAAATACACACACACAAATTAAAATCGATATACAATGTAAGGTTTGTTTATAAGAATGCAATTATCAAACAAGGTGAGTTATAAGTTATAAAGTTCGAATGACTAAAAATTTAGAATCATTAACCAAAGAGCAACAAACTCGATCTGACGACTTATATGGGGCCCAATTGAACAAGTGAAAGGGGTCATACTAAGTATTCACTTACACACGATCAACCAATGAGCAGCATTTAAGCTTGTTACGTTTGTACAATATAAAACAAGCCTGACCTTATTTCACTATCCACATCCTTGTAGAATCTTAAACAAACACAAATGAGGTAGAGCATGACCGTTCACCAGCTGTTGGGGTTTTCCAACAGCAACCCGTTGGTACAGATGGGAAAATTATTGCAAGTACTTTTTGATTAATTTAGTGAAAGGGAGAAGAAAACGAGAAAAAGCCTTAAATTTTGGGCTGCTTTCGGGAACGAATCCGTTTTGTTAATAATACTATTAAAGGCTCCAAAGATGCAGCTCCAACCACGGAAGCCAGGTAGAAGATTGATAATGTTCCAAAGAGGAAACCGAGAAATAGCTCTATTCTAAAGCTACATGCATCAAATTATTAGAAACTACTGGAGAACCAATTTTGAAGTCCAATATTTACAAAATATTGCAAAAGGTTACGGTAAAAGCAAAGTTGCCTAATGTTAAGGGTGCTGCAAAAGCAAAACGAGAAGAAAGTTATATATCACTTACATATTATAATACAAACTCGTAACCATGAAATCGAGTAGGACCACTAGTTATTACTCTAACATTCCTTTAAAAATAGCTTTAAAGGCACTCTAGCGCTTTTTAACACACTAATGGATAATTGAGTGTTATAAAGTTCGGTGTACAGTATTAAATCAAGCCCAGGTTTTCGCTGTAATTTCCAACTACAAATAGCGCTCAAGTTCTTTGGAAGTTGCAATTTGACATAAAACTCTCGTCTAATAAAGAATTTATTTTACTGGAATAATTAAGAAACTCGATTTTTAATTGACTGCTCGTAAACTGCTTCAGTTTATATTCCTTGAATCAATGACGGGGTTTTTTACATCTCGTAAGAACGTTTAATTGACTGAAAATAATTTCTTCAATAAAAGCAAAACTGTAATAGAAACCTTTATTGTTAATTGAATGCAGCTTTTTGAGTAAATGTAATTTTTATTATTATCGCTTTAATCACAAGATAACAAGTAGACTTAAAGAAAACCCGTAAATATATTGTTTGCGTTCATGCGAATAGTTGTAAATGGAAAGCGTATAATTAGTACAACAGAGGCAGAAACTTAAAATTTAGTTCAGCAGGACAACCCCGATCTTGTGACATTGTTTTATGTTGTTGATATCTTCAAAGCAGCTACAACAGAACCAGCTTAATAATCTGGCATTTATTCCTAGGGTAGCTGCAAACTTATGTGATGGTATGGCGTTATGATTAATCGCCCCCCCCCCCCGAACCGCTTTCTCATTACATCAGGGCGGTGCGAGCGTCACTTAAACTGTAACGTCTTAATTAGGTGAAAACCAGAGCTCCCCGGCTGGTAATCGAACTCTCTTCTGAGCTCTCCAGATTGAACTGTGACCTCGACTTCAAGCGGCGAACCATTCGCTCATCGCTCCTTTTTGAATAAGGTGGAGCAGTTTCTGTTGCTGCAAAAATATAATTCTAACAAACAATTAAGCTTCAACAAAATGGCGCTCAGGCATACTAGATGATAAACACTCAGCACTTTTAAAATTCCATTTTCTTTCCTGATGAATTAATTATAATCGAATATTATGGCATTTAAAATTTCGCATATTCAACTGTAGAAAAGTTCCAGTCCGCTTGAGACCGCCAGTTCGTCGTTATGAGCGGATGAAACGAGAAAACATTCGCCCCGCATTCCCGTTTCTGCGTTGATGCAAGAGAAGGAAACTTGATAACAAGGTATAAAATCAAAATTTTCCCCAAACAGATCACCAGAATTATACCAGAATTTTTCTAGAAAATTTAGATCTAGCTCCCCGAACGACATCCCCGACCCACTCCATTAAGTTCATAATTGATTAAATAAAATCGACGCCTACCTGGAATTCGGGGCGCGTCAAAAATAGCTAGGGCGTATTCACGAAGCTGCACCAAAGTCCTGTAGTTTATTCGTTTCAAATATCGCACACCTGAGATCGGGCTGCTCGATTTGAAATAATTCAGTTTGAAATAATTTAGTTTGAAATAAGTCCCGAAGTGTTCCCAATTTACTAATTCGAAATAGCACAAACCTGAGAACCTGAGATCGGGCTGTGCTACTCTAGACTCCCATTCTTGAAGCTTCCCTAATGTATTAATCCGAGACAAAGCAAACCTAAAATCGGGCTGCATTATTGTAAATAATTCGGAGTCTTGAAACTTCCCCATAGCTTCGCCGCCGCTACAAGCAGGTACCCCCAGGTCCAAAATTCACATATTTCAAGTACGTGCGATGTATATGTTATCAACCCTGATAGGCTTTCGTCACACACTGATATTAACAAGTCACATTCCGCGGTCGCGCACGTGGGGAACAAGAGAAAGTCCGTTCAGGTGGTATTTGAAGATTTATTTACTTTCATTAAATAAAATCACCGATAACATCATGCTTTCATTAGCTAAAGGAACTGACATTTGATTACATTCGCAGTACTGCCAATCTCTGCCCATCATACTAGAAGTGCCACCGACTGTCAAACAGTTGAAAGCCGCTCCTGCCATTTGGGTGGCCTAACCACAACCGGAACCGAATTGAATTTTATTTTATGCTTACGATTTGGAATAATCTATATATTGATTTATTTCTACAATTAAGGTTTGACATGCACATAGTGTTGAATAAAAGTAGTTTCTGTTATTTGGTTATTCTTTAAATCAGTCAAGGTAGAAATAAATCGAACCTGGACCCAATAAGAGTTTCCCACTTATTTGGGGCAAAATTAATTAGTGCTATTATTAAATAAATATACCAGAAAGCATTGCAGTCTACCACCGCACATAACTCCATTATAGATTTTTGTAGTAATTTGTTAGCTATTATTATGCCTACAAAACGAGAAGGGATTTTCTAGAGCCTTGCTTTTGATATACAGGTATGTGAACGATCATGAAAGAATACCGAATAGCAATATGAGCGCTACTAGAAGATATAAGTACTTGAAATAGAGCATGCAACAGGAAAAGTTCCCATTTCATTGGAAATAGATAATATATTATTATGATACAGGAAGTGGTATCATCAGTTATAACAAAGAAATATTTAAAACTAATAAATTTGGAAGATTACTATAATTAAATCTTGATGGGTGTTAATTTTGAAATATTAATAATGAAATTAATTGAGACAATGAGAGAGGTAATTTGATATTAAGATATTAATTGAATATACAAATTTGATGGTTGCAGTGGATGTTAATAAAGAACAAGCCAAGGTTACAATTGACAAATGTATTTTTTATAATAATCAGAATGAATATCCTGTAATAATGTTATATCTAAACTTGAAAAAAGTGTTATAAGAATAGTATCTAATAGAAAAAAAAATTTGTTTAAGTTAGTTACATAAATAAACTCATTGAAAAATATACACTTGGTCTTGAAGTATTTAATTTTGCTTAATAAAAACTCGAAATTATGCCTTATTTGTATAGTTGTTTAGTTGAATACAAATATTAAGGCTGTTAACAAATTTACGAGGTATAGAAATGAAAGTAAAATATTAATTTTATTGGGGCTGGACAATCTGTGAAGAGATTGACAATACAGTGAATTACATAGAAAGAACCAGAGAACTCTGAATTCGAGAAGATTGGATTTATTGGTGAAGGTGACACACAATTAAATATTTATTTTTGACATTGGTGGTTGTATGGAAGTAAGGTTATTCATCTAGATTCTAGAAGAAGGTTAGTAGGAGTGCTACTATAATTGGAAGGCTTCTGAGGGGATTGCTGAGTGCAGAGGACTATCTAAGAAATAAACAAGATAAGATCAGATTCTTATAAAGCTGAAACTTATCAGGAGCCTATTGGAATTGAAGTTGACGTTTGATGAGGGGATTGAAGCTGGATTCAGCGGATTCTTGGAATTGGTTACCAGGAACAGGCTGTGGGTATCACACAAGGTGAACATCGGGATCCCTTGAGGGAAGGAGCAGTAGTGTTTGGATATTTGCAGAGTGAGCTTAAGAAGTGATAAGGTTTGTGTTAGTAATTAATATCAAAACATTTTAAATAACGAGCAATAAGGGAAAAAGTAAAATACAAAACAGTAATTATTTTAATAATTTAATTAATAATTATGTCAATGTAAAAAATAGATTTGTCAATACCTGGTTTGAGAAGGTGTAGAAGTTGGGTTGACGTTTGATGTCATTGGATAATTAAAAATCAATTTAAAAATTACACTTCAACTAATAGAGATCTAGATTTGGCGAACCACCCCTGAAATAAGAGTACTTGATTTAAAAGCAATTATAGTTTAACTAACGGGGCATTGTATTAATTAATAGCAAGCTTAAAGTAAAATATTGAATACATAAATTATATGACTATTTCAAATATATGAGATAACTCCAATATATAACATAAAGTCACCCAACGTGGTGCAATTGTAATACATAATTAATGACTATGCAGCCGACGAGGAGCTAGCATTCTTTAACAATATATATATATATATATATATATATTAATCGTTTCATAACGTCTGACGACGTCTTCCGATTTCCCGTCTCCATCTATCTCTCTCGTTTCATAGTCTTTGCTCTAAGTTCCTTTCTTCTATCACTTCATTTATTCCGTCTCGCTAGCTACGTCTTTCTTGGTTCATCCGCTGCAAGTGTCCAAACCACATTAATTGGTTGGTTCTTATTTCATCAATAATTGTGATTGGGGCCTCCATTATTTCTTGTATTCTTTCGTTTCGGATATGGTCTAGTCTTGAGATTCTTGTTGACCTTCGCCAGAAGGCCATTTCTGTTGCTAACAGTTTTCTTTTGTTCTTTTCATTTATTTGTCATACCTCCGAACCGTACGTTGTAATACTTTTCACAATTGTATTATACAGGGTGACACAGCGGACATGTAACAGACCATAACATTTTTATTTATTATAATTACATTCTGAAATTTGGGTGATGCATTTATCATAAGGGCAGCCTTTTGATGACTAAATAAAACAATTTTAAATTTTAAATGGCACCCTGTATATATTTTTAGCGTACCTGAACCGCTACAAAATTATATTTTCAACCGTGTGTCACAACTTGACATTTGATTTCAAAATGGCTGCCAAAATCATTTTTTCTCCCAAACTCTTAGTTGGCCATGACATGACACTTTCAAATTATCAGCATGTAAAGGACGTTGAGATGTAAAAATTAAGGTGTGAAAATATTTGTTATTTTGATACTTTTTATCTAATTAATAAGAGTTACGAATAAAAGTTCATTTTTCAAATCTTAGAAATGTATTTGCTTAACGCTTAATTTCTCAAAATCCGAAATAGGAAACTCCAATTTTTATTTAATGTAACAGTAGAACAAATATTTTCTGTTTCATATAATTTATCAGAATTGGTATGAACAACTTTTTGTATTATTAAAAACGAAAAATGATACATATCTACATTGTTTCCAAAACACGTATATTATTAGTATCAATAACAAGCCAAGTAGGCTGTGTAACATCCTAGCATATTATTGATGTTAAAAACGTTAAACAATTGTAGAGGGCTATGGATAGAATATGGCTGCAAAAGTTATATCATTTGTTTTGTTTTCTCTCGTTGAGCGTTATTCTGTAAATTTATTTAAAGTATTTTATCTACGACCACAACTAAAAGTAGGCCTTTTAGCGCTAGCTTGTTTCACTAAAAGTGACGTTTTATAGTTTACCGTGTTTAAAGAAATCAGCTGTTTACTTTTAGCACACGGGCTAAAAGTGAAGTGAGGTTATAAAACTACAATTTCGAACTGGAAGTGAACTTGTAAAGTTATTCTAGTTGCTTTTTGCGTTACAGGTAAAGCGTTTTTGAAATAATTAAAGCGTTATGTAATGAATACAGTTATATGTGGGGTATCAATAATTACATTTCGTAACTCACCTTGACAGCACGGGCGTGGCCAAACAATCGCCCGCGCGGCATAGCCTACTGTTCATTATGACATAAATTAAAAGTGTCGCAGATGCGAACCTTTCTTAAATCGATATTTATGGATTAATAACGGTAAAATTAAGGTCGTAGATAAAATATTGTATGCAACGCGTGCTAAAAGTCGTTTATGCTAAGTAGGCGTGCTAACGACTAACCTCAGTTTGCTCATCATTAAATCTGAAATGACACATCATTGGCACTCTCTGCTAATGATAAGTATTGATAAATATGCTGACAAGTATCGATAAGGAGCTTGTACCTTCTCTCTTGTTTCTGAGTTAATGTAGCCATTAGCTGTATATACTGATTATTTATAATTTCAAGGTTCAGTTCGGCTTCGTTTCATAATTTTCATGTCTCGCGCATAAACGTTGACTTTTAGCACTTGTTGCATAAATAGCTATTGGCTTTTAAAGGAACATTCTCGATATTATTTATTGTTTTAAATGATGTATTCCAGAGATGAGAAAGTTGAGATGCTCTTAATTTACGGTGAGGTGAGAAAAAATAGTAGAGCGGCTGCTCGACTGTATGCGGAAAGATTTCCGGAAAGAAACCATCCTGCAAATAAGTTAATATAGTTTTTTATCTTACAGTAGCAGCTATTACCATACATTATACAACTGTTTTCAGTGACTACAGTCACTGAAAACAGTTGTATAATGTATTTTATACTCACTGGTGAATAAAACTTCATTTTAGTCACTGAAAACAGTTGTATAATGTCATGGCAATAGGTGCTACTGTAACTATCTATTATCTGTTTTGCGACATATTCTGATTTCGCAAACTATTTAGACACACGAATTGCTACTGTAAGATAAAACGTCGTATATCACACGTGAGCGAAATGCCATTATAAGCTCGTGAGAAATTGTATCGCTCGTGCTGGGGCACTCGCGATTCAAAATTCTCACTCGCAAATAATGATGCATTTCTCTCACTTATAATATAATCTACTATTATTCTGAATTTTGAGATATTAAGCGTGAAATAAATGCATTTCTAAAGTTTGAAAATGGTCTTTTATTCCCAACTCTTATTAATTAGATAAAAAGTATCAAAATCACAAATATTTTTTCACCGTAATTATTACATCTCAACGTCCTTTGCATGCTGATAATTTGCAAGTGTCATATCATGGCCAACTAAGAGTTTGGGAGAAAAATTGATTTTGGCAGCCATTTTAAAATCAAATGTCACGTTGTGACAGACGGTTGGAAAGAGCATTTTGTAGTGGTTCAGGTAGGCTAAAAATTTATACAGAGTGCTATTTAAAATTTAAAATACAGGGTTACTTCCGGTTAAACCGGAAGTGGAAAAATTAATTTTATTTAGTCATCAAAAGGCTGCCCTTATGATAAATGCATCACCCAAATTTCAGAATGTAATTCTAATAAATAAAAATGTTATGGGCCGTTACATGTCCGCTGTGTCACCCTGTATATGTAAGACCGTTTCGTGTTGGTGATTGTTTTATCCCACAGTACCGAATTCATTCTTGATATTGTGTGTCTTTCTTGAATGTTTTTTTCTTTTATTTCTTCGTATATCTTTCATCATCTTTAATTTTAACCCCTAAATATTTATATTCCTGGCAGATTTTAATTTCCATATTGTTTTCTAATGCTAGGTCTTTCTTTATACCCATATTCATATTCCGTTCTAGCCCCAATTTCGTATATTCTTCTATGAGTTTTCTCGTCATATATTGTAGGTCTTCATAGTCTTGTGCCAGTATAACTTGGTCATCCGCGAATTGTAGAGAGTATATTGAATCACTTTCCATAGGTATCCCCATTGCTGCACATTTTCGTTTCCAGGTTTTAAGTGCTTGTTGAATGTAAATTTTAAATAAGTTTCGAGAGATACAACATCCTTGTCTTAAGCCTTTTGTGACTTCAAAACCTTTGCTTATTTGCTGTCCCACTTTGGTTTTTGATATGGATCTCTTGTAAGTTTTGAATAGCTTTAACTATTGTGACACTAATTCCAGTTCGTTCGAAGGCTTTCCATAATTTCCCGATGGGTATATAGAAATATATAATAAATAAGCCATTACTGTATGTCATTGCCAATCCAGAACATAATGGAGTTATTTATCAAGATCATGATCAACTACGTGTCTTTGCATACTTTACTTTAGTAAATATTTTTTCTCCTAGACTGAACCTTGATATGTGTATAGCTACGAAAAATAGGCTTTTAAAGCCACATAAATCCCTACCTTCTACCTTGAACTTCCACACGTTCGCTTTCTAACTTGACTTTAAACTTGGAGGAAACTAATACCGTTTCAGGCCAAGCTCGCAGAGAAACATTCAGTTCACGCAGGCGGGCCGTTAGAGCACAGGTCAAACAGCCAGGAATTTCTCGTTAGGATTCTTGTAATGGCGTGTAATTTCTATCGCACTGAACGCTTCGAGTCTAAACGGCCCAATCAGTGCACTCGGGGGATGGTCTTGAGCTCCAGCCAAGAGCAACCGCAAAACGACTCTAGGCAACAAAACCTTGTTACTGCAGTGTTAATTAAGCAACTTCCGTGTGCAAACTAGGAGATGTACTGATTTGAGTGCATATGGAAATCTCAAGTTTCAGACCTAAGTACGTAGAGACGTATGTAATTAAATTGCGCAAAACTGAGAGGTTTGAGATATCGCACTGAAAATATCCACAAGTCAATAAATCACTGAAACTTTCTTGTTCTAAGAATGAGAAGGATTTAGAACAAGAAAACTGTAAGGATGTAATATTTGTACATACAGTGTGTCCGCGGATTGAGCTCACATAAGGTGTAAATAATAAACAATATTCGACTTAGAGCTGATATTCTAGGATTCGCTCCTGCTTGTTCTTAAACCAAGATTTTGAGAAAATCATTAACCCTCAGACTGCGGAAACCGGGTCTCAAGTGACCCGGACTTTCTGTTTTTTTAAATAATTTTACCGTTTTCCAATATACTGCTTTGGGTGTTTGCGTATTCCTCGAAGCTGTTATGGAGATGATGTAGAATAAATTTTGTGGAGAAATGTCTTGGTATACCTGAGATAATCCGCTAGGGGTCACTTGAGACCCGGTTTCCGCGTTTCGCGCTCCATTGTTTTTTTTTGTTTTCTGGGGTATAATAACACTGTGTAAAATAATAGGCAAAAAAAATGGATCCTAATAAAATTCCCTATACGGAACAACAATAGTTAACCGTGATGATGACGAAAACGACTTTCATTTTTTGTCTGATGAGGACAGTGGCAGCGATAAAAGTGACGCAGAATATGAAGAATTTTTTAGTCTGCAGGTCAATAAAAATAAAAGTTGCATGCTTATATTATCATGTGCAAGTATGTATTAGAAAAAGACATTGTAGGGCTTTAAAACTAATTTTAAAAAATTGAATTCGAGGGCGGGTTACCAGAGACCCATTTCCGCACTACGCGTAACTGAAATTATTTCCGCTGGGCGAGGGTTAACCAACCCCAGAACCGGGGAAAAGTTATTTTGCACATGGTTGCACATCTAGTACAAGACGCCTTATGAAGCCTACGTAGTTTTCCCATAGTGAGTGGGGAAACATCTGCTTTTTGCAAATTTTGCTACGTTCAGCCGATTTCGAGTTTTCATGCGTTCCCGGGGGACGACCGCATTCATCGTGAATTTACTCTGCACACTTTTGCGCCGTTGTCTACCGTTTCGCTTAACCCTTGGGTCTACCCTGTTCTACACTGCAGGAAGCAATCACCAACCCCAGCGTCCTTTGAAGCATCACCGAGGCTTGGACTTCCAACAGACTACCATGCCTGGGCTAACGTAAATTTGTAAATTGTTAACTGTTACGCTTATCCAGTGCCGGGTGTGTTATTATCATTTGTTTATTGCGCCGTGTGCGGAGTTATGAACATTGCGTACGTCTTTGTATTTTAATTATGTCAGTTGATCATTGAAGGCGGAAGCTTTACTCCTGCCAATATTTCAGTTGTTTATTCTTTGTAACTCTGTTTAGATTAAGTTAGTTCTTGCGTGGGATCCCCTTTTTGTCCTCAGCTAGGGTGTAACCTTTTTGATAGCCGACTTGTGGCTTGATGTACAAAAATTTAAATCATTAAATTTTATTATTGGCTAAATTAATTATAGGTTGGATTTAAATGTGTGAACTTATTGAGTCCTCAACTAAATACGGCTTTAGCCGAGTGTATTTTCATGTAAAGACCAGAGCATGAGATAGAACGCGTAAACCCTTAAGATCAGGGGTGTTTTGTATTTTGTTATTAGCTTCCAGAGCGGTGGCCATCGAAGGTAAGTAACTTCGATTTTTGTGGCCACCCTACGTTTGCATCCGGCGTCGGCGGAGCTGACGAGTGACGCTGGAGTGGGGTGAAGCTACTTGGAGAATCTTCCCTTAGGCTACGTGTACCTTCTTACTTCTACCACGTTAGCTACCTCTTTTAAGAAGTAAGTGGCGTCCTTAGGCAATTATTTTGAACAAAGCATAGGGTAAGTGGAGTCGGTTTTAACTGAGCTTTCGAACCACGCCTTCTCGACTAAGCTAGACCGAGGGTAACTGGAGCGCCGTCATCTGCTCCGACACATCAAGATCTGTGTTCTTTTGGTAAAGCCGGCAACCCTGTACTTTTTCCCGATTTTTGACAGTGCTTGTAATCAATGTCGATTCTAGCATTTAATCCTGTAACACATCTCTGCTAACGTTTTTTAGATTTCTCTTTAGGCAGCCATTAACTTGCACCATTTGTATAATTGTTTTGATATCCCGTTCAAAATCTTCTTGATCCTAACATATGTGGTTATTAGAATTGTAGTTTAGGTATTTTCCCGCGTGATTGGGGTTTTGGTTTATACTTGCTTGTACCATGTCACAATTCTTCTGGACTGGTTACACATAGGGACATAGTATTTTCATGTTTTCTATACGATCAGTAAGTTAGTTAAGTGTTTATCCACCTATGTCCCTATTCTTTATAAAGCCAGCTTGCTTGCTGACAATGATAACAAATAAAATATAAAAAGTTTCAGAAGCAAATGTATAATGTACACTGTACAGTATAACCTTGTCGATGTGTCTAATCATAGCAAGTAGGCAGTAATTGTCTCAAATGTAATAAAATTATTATCAGTTCAATAGAATGTAATATTAGAGGTGGTCAAAACTTTGTTAATAAAGAAGAAGAACTCGTCTGAGCATATTCCATACAAACGATCTCCCAGTGGTTTTCACCTATTCATGAAGTATCGTCACTGAAACGCCTGAAAAAACAACAAAATTAAGCGTTTTAGAAAAAACTTCTAAAAGGGATTGTTGTCGAAGGAACGATTTTTTACTCTATTTGATCATGGTTTTTCAAATCTAGCATTTTAACACTTTGTAAACTGAAAGGCTGCTTATGAAACTTTTAAAGCCAGTTAATGTTTAGTTGTAATGATTTACCGAAGAAAATATAGCAAACGGTGATTATCTAAATTTTATCACATTTATCAATATTGTCTTAATTGCAATATTTGATGTTTATTCGGGCTTAATATATTTCTCTGGTTTTAATTGCAGTATTTAATACTTCAGTTCTTTGACAATCATTAATATGTAACATAAATAATTAAAAAGCTATTACGCATTAAATGTTTCTCCTGGGATCTTGCAAATGAGGGTAAATATATTCTGCCCTACAAAATAGAAATTGCTTTCCTCCACACAAGAAAGCTCAATACGAGCTGAGCAAAATAGTTATTACTAATTTCAATTAACACATTCAAACACCTGTATTTTGCGTTGCATTCTTACCGCATCCATTAATAGTTTACAATTCATTGATCACAAAAATTACAATCGCGTCAATGCTCCAGTGTTTCAACTTTTCTTACTACACTGACTGTCGCATATATATAACAAACTCTGTTGATTAACAATAGCTAAACTACTCCCCCACCCTTAATCTGTTTAAAATTGCTCTCAATCGGCAATTATTCAATACTTCCCGCGAATTCCCTAAATACTTGCCACCATCTTGTCTCCGACACGAGCTCGGAGACGTTATTCAGATCTCTCGGGCACCTCAGCTCCTTGAGGTGCCCCAGCTGTAGACCTGCTCTCAAACCGTCAACGGCAGATTTGGGTGGTTTCCAGCAAGATAGTGTCAGATCAGCTTTCCCGGTCGAAGTATTTCCTGTAAGATATATTTATAGTGTTTATTAAAACATATAAGCGTGACCAGTAACGTGACGTAGATATAGGGTGCTCGTTAGTTGAAGAGTTACGCTGTTTGCGTAGAAATTCAAGAGGCACTCCCAGCCGGTTTCGCAGCAAATAAATCAATATATTGTCGGCGTTTCTAAGCTTTCAAGAGTTGATTTAATTTGATATATGCATAGAATACTTCTATATTTTACAAACCCAGTTTTTTAATACGTAACAAACCTCCCTGTTAAGTAAATATTTGCGTTTCTGTGTAAGTGTAATTTAGTTAAGCGGTAAACACTTCCTTGAGGGTTTTTATTCAACGTTGGTATGAGTCATTGGCTAAAGCTTGGTAAACACATTGTGAAGGAAATGTTGAACACACTGAACAAAAGAAATCACGTCTTTGATCGGAAGGAAATAAAGTTTTGCATAAGTATTGTACTAACAGAACCCACTGCTTTGACCGTAGCAGTTTTTCACAGCTGCGGTTTGACGATTCACGGTGGCGCCTTGGCACTGCATCATAAATTATACTGTTCTGAGACAAGGCCGAATAAGAAAAGTATATATAATAAGGAAAAATCCAAAGGAAGATCGAAAGAAATATGCTTAACATTAAATTACATGACAAGGAGTTAACCCAGTAGATTAGCAAAAACGAAAATATGAAGGACACTGGAGAACACGTTGCCAAACTAAAACGCAGCTTTGCAAATTCCAATGCTAAATCAAAAGCTAGGCGAAAGGTAATAATCATAAAAAAATTAAGACCATGCTTGAAAAGTTAGTATAAAGAGCATGGATAATGAGATGAAAGGGCGACTTGGTTGGAGCAGAAGGTGTCAACTGACAGAAAGCCTCCCAAAGTCGAGAAAAATAGAAACAGTCAATGCAGGTAACTGTTCATCAAAATTAATCGACCCACGCGCAAGGAAGGAATACAAGGAACCACATGATATTGCGAGAGGATGCAGCATTTTATTATACCTTTATTTAACTGTAACTTAAATTAAGAGTACCGAATGTTGGTTTCATGTTAATGGACCAAAACGAAAATGGTTTACTAAACCTTACCTCCTTCCTCTTCCTCTTAATATAGGTTGCGAGCCTGCTGCTACCGTACTAAGTGTGGCTATATAAGCCAGCTTCGGTTGCCTCCCGGGTAGGTGGTTAGCCTAAGTCGTTGAATGAGGTAAAGGATGCCATTTCACAGAGGTTTATACCCCAAACGTATTAGTATAATTGTTTAAACCTTGAATATGTGAATTACGGATCAGCTATACTAAGTTGAAAGGAATTGGAAAAGAAACTACTACAGAGAAATATGCTTTAAGCCATTGAGGAGATATAAACCGTTCTGTAGGTGTCCTTATATATAGCATTAAGAGGTAAAAATTAATCTGAACAGTTTTCATTAGATATAAAAAATTGATATTGGTATAAAATCTGCTTATGTAAGCTACGGATTTTAATTTATTGGTAGTAGCACCGTCAGAATGTAAGTAATTACTTTTTTGGTATCGATCTCCAGTTTACGAGAATGGTATCATTGCGCCAGTAGTGGTTTTATAGCAAATTCCAGATATGGACAATAAGGACCTGTATCCTGTTTATTTATGGGGGAAATGTTTGGGATTGGCTACCTTTACCATTACAAAAGGTGTAGAAGAAATTAATTTAAAACCTATAAAAGCCAGTAGTTTCTACAAAATTTGTTTCTATACATTTCAAACAACGATTTTCTGTTTGTCGGTCATAGCTGATTAGGTGTATGTAATTAATAGTTCAGAAGGAATGGACCAATACCTGGAAAGCTGCAACGTACTATTCCACAAAATGCTTTATGTGATAACGATGCTCTCCAACCAACTATATGGTTTATCAGTTATACAGATATGGACAGAAATTGACGCAATCGATGCAGTTCTGATAAGATTAATTACAAATATAAAAAGTAACTTTTTAGAAATTTTTGCATCATAATCATATTTTCTGGAGTTGTAGTAACAATACCGCCATACTATTATAGCGCGGAAATGTTTTGCGACTCCTTTATAATTGGTTTTGGAGTAGTCGTCTACCTTCTTGGAATCACTTATAAATTCGCTCTGCAAGCATCATTCTGTTCCTGCATTTTACTACTGCGAAATAGGTTTCAAAAACTAAATAGATTCTGGGAAGACGTCTCAGTTAAAACTAATTATTATAAATCGGGTGAAGTTAAACTGGAAAAGAAGAACATTCAGCCTGGCGATGTTAAACAATTAACTCTACGACGTTATAACATGTGTAAACAAGGTTTACACTTTGCCACTTTTGCTGAACATGGGAATCGACTCCTACTTGACCGTCACTCTATCCTTTTTAATAATAAGAAATATTCTATTTCCAGAGAGAACCCCAGAAGGAATATTTTTATATCCCCTTTGCTATGTGTCTATGTGTTTGATCTGATGCTCATAATTCTCATATGTGGAAGTTTCACAAATCAGGTTGTAACACTGGACCCTTCTCATAAGGGTTGTTTAAAATCTTACACCTCGGATAGCTCAAAATAAGTCGGAGATAATTTTGGTTCCTCAGATATATGATAGTTTAACATACAAAAACACCATCGGGATACAATTAAACAATTTAATGTATTTACCTACTGATACATTTCAACATTTATATACACAAGAAATTACAACAAACTCGTGTAGACGACTGGTGCTGATAACAGGCGTTCTTATCGGGGCGGTCGGCCAGGCGTTGCAGGTGCGGTTGATAAGAGATTCTGTCCCTGCGGAGTAGGTAGCTGGAAAAATCGAATTAAACGGTCTGCCAATTATACAATAAAACATATCACGGGTCTGGAGATTTAGCTGATAAGACGCGGGTGAAGCCCGGCGTACTACCTCTAAATTAATTTAGGGGCGTCTGGAAACGGAAAAACTAATCACGCCGCATTGCGTTAATAAATGTGACTTTAATTTCATAGTCCGAACGTGAGCTCAATGTGGCCGCTTTTCCTCCAAAGCCGGCCGGGAAATTTCGTGCGCTCGGGACTAGATAGGATGCGGGGCTGGAGAATTGGAATTACAATGTTATCGAGCTAGTGCTCGGACCTAGTGAAGAGGATGCGAGTTTTACGCCACCAATTCAACTAAGTTCTGGGTTAATTAGTAATGACTTTAGTGAAGAGGATGCAATATAGCCACCAATTCAACTAAGTCCAGGTTTAATTAATAATGGCTTTAGTGAAGAGGATGCAATACAGCCACCAATTCAACTAAGGCCCGGAATAATTAATAACGGTAACAGGTCGGGATTCGGCTTTCAGGGAAATAAATGGTTCCGGGAGAATCTCTTCCTCGAATTCTTTACAGGTTTGGTTATCTACTCACGGTTACCGGAAGGGAATCAGGGATGATCGGGAACGGGAGTCGGACTGGGGTCTGGAGAGTCTCTGGAAAATCTGCCTCGGAATGAGCTCCGCAATTCGTTTTATGCGACTTCGAACGCTTCTAAAAGTGGGGAGAAACAGCGCGCGACGCACTTTTGTACTTACTGGATGACGTCGGTCACTGCGCTCTGCTTATCGCCTCGTGCATTGACATTACGGAAATTACGATAACGTGAGGTCGGACAAGGATCAAATTTAAATATTATATTAATATTCGGAAATACAAATTTGATCTGCAGGCAAACGTTACAAGGTAAGCGAGTTCAATACATAGCTTCTAGGAGATCGTCTTAGGCTTAGTTTAAATATCGAACTTAATAAAAATGATTGGTCCTAGTCTGGTACAAAGCTTATTGAGTTATGTTCTTCCTAAATTATCGTTTATTCTAGGAATTTTATAAGTTTAGTAGTGTTTGGTTAATTTTTAAAAGATTCCAAACTATGTAAAGGGATTGGAGAACTATTTTAAAAACTTGTTGGATACATGATACCGATTCTGAAGAACCCAACTTTGTTGACAAACCCGGAAGTTCTGGAACCATTTGTAGCATTGGAGGGTATATAATATTTTGGCTAATATTGAGATATATATTTAGGTTAAAAGAAAAAGAATTAGAATTACTATGTAAAAAAGTAAATTCTGTCTAAGGTGTATGCGTTTTCGCGACGGACAGATATGCCGCGATTTCTTCTCTGCTTCATAGGTCTCGAGAGGATATTTGACAAATTTAGACAAGAGAGGATGTTCGAAGTACTGCAGATCACAGGCATAGACGAGAGAGACGCTTCTTAGCTAATCTCTGCAGGCAACATAGAGCCAACGTCAGAGTCGGGAGTTTCAGAATTATCCTAGCACTTTTGTAAAAAAATTTAAATGTCGCCATGATATTCGCGCCCAAGATAAAGGAGGTATAAGTATTACTTTGAGATGTCGAATGGCCATTTTAGAGAGTTAAGCATAATGTATGACAATTGACAAATCACTGGTATTCTTCCGTGGTGGAAGGTGTTCCTGGGTCTATTCGCCGATTTTCAGTTAGAGCTTGGCTATAGAGACATGTCCTTTTTTCTTTGTCATTGAGGCCGTTTACCGTGCAAATGGGGAGGGGGGTTGCATAGAATTTATGTTTTGTACACATGTGCTTAATAGCCAATTCATCACTTTATGGAACAACTCAATTAGCATCAAATTGTTAAGTAGCAGACATAATCACACTCGTCAGTTTTGCAAATTTAGATACCAATTGAATAACATCAATCATGGCCAACGCTTCTCAGCAAAATGAGAAAATATGTTTCATCACAACATGAAAGGTATATTAAGCTCTTGGTGTTAAAGAGCAGCAAAGCGACAAAGAAAAAAGATTTCAATCTGGATGCAAAACCAGTAGTACATATTGCGGGTGAACTCTAGCATGTACAGATTTAAGAATAAAGCGATTATTTATAAATATATCATAACGTAGATGTAATAGAAAAAAGTATAATATCAGTAAAAGAGAGTTTTATACAAGTAGAAGTAGAGTTTGAAACACAGAACCTCAAAGCTGTGTCCCTTAAGTAGCTTAGTTCCGTTGTTGATACAAGCAACAAAAGAGATGAAGACGATGCAAAGACTAGAACTGGCTACCAATTTATAAATACTTTTAAGTAGTATTTTATCCTGTTCGTCCTTTCATCTAGATTTCTAGTGTGACAAATAGTATTTATGTTTGAATGTCTAATTGTTGGCTTATAGTTCTCACTTTATTTCGCTATCGCACTCGGTCAGCTGTGTGTTGCTAATTGCGCCACACTGGTGATCCAGAATGTGGGTTATCCACCACTTCTAGTTTATCTAGTTTAATAGTCCGCGAAGTCCACATGATGTGCGCCCACTAGAACAGCTCTCACAAAATATTCAGTATATGCAGATATAAAACAGACGGGGGAGAGGATGCATTCTTACTTTACACCCCTACGTTATAATATTTGAAAAACAAAATTGCCGTAATGTGCATAATTATTTTAGCATGTTATTCTTTGCAACTAATTTCCTTTGTGGGTAGTCTAGATTAGTTCTTATTGTATTCCAGTAATCTTATATTGGTCTTTATGTTATGGTTTTCTTAAACTAAAATCAACTGCAGAATGTATATAAATTAAACAGTAAATGAAAACAACATTTGGGTCTCTTAAAACTCTTTGGGTTTCTTCGGGATTAGACCACCACACAGCCTATTTCTTAAGCATCTGCGGGTTTATGCGACCGATATAGTGTCTTCGACCACAAACTCTCTGAAATTAGAACTATTACAAGGTGGCGGAGAATTTTGGCACAATGCTTATGTGATTTCTAGAGAAATTAACACGCCTGTACGTGTCTTTTCCGGTATCTGGAAAAGGTGTTCGTGTTATGTATTATGATTTTACCTTAAACCGAGGCAGAACTTCAAACCGCTTTCCCCGGGGTTCTGCAAGATGCTGTAAGTCCGCTTGGAGAGGCCGTAGGACATTTCTCTTGGCGAAAAGAGATTGTTTTTCACATAGGCCGATATTTTGGGTATTTACGGTGGTGGTTAAAAGAAAAGGTGTTCCTTTACTATGAATACGGGTTGATTACGTAGGGGTTGCAATTCACTATGGGGCTGCTATCCAGGGGTCCGTGGAGACTTGGGACTTAAAACCAGGGCATCAGGTGCTTTACCCTGCAGCGAGTCGTCTGGCTGGATAGGGCTAGACCGGTTTCGGTGGCGGCGGCGATGCATCGGAAGAGTTTATGTCTGCTACGGCTGCAGATTCCGGGGCTTAAGCCCCTGCTTGAGCCTTTAGTCTGGTGGTTGAAAAGCTGACCTTAACTGCCTTTACCAGGACTAGCATACTTTTCTTATACCCACTATCTGGACTATATTTTGGAGGTTATCTTAATGGGGCTGCATAGGAGCCGCTTGTATGCCAGCTAGCAAACCGCAAATCTTTTGTGCTTATCGCCAATCCCCTCGTACTAAGGGGCGAGCATCAATTGTGATTTTAAGTTGGCGCCGTTTTAATTACAACACACTGAATGTGTTTTAAATTCAATTTGAGCGCACAATCTGCAATGCAGACATACTTAGTCACATAGTATTCCATTGCTTCCTCTATGCTCTGGGAGAAATTAAGTAACTGTTCTGTAGTATCCTTATTTACCAAACTAGCTAGTAGTCCAGTCGTTGAAGGTTTTTCGATCCGAATTCTTTGAACCTTGACCGATTGACGTGAAATTTGTGAGTGGTTAGGGGATGGTTCAAGGAGCAAAAGTAACATAGCGCCGCGGTGCGGTTTTACCCTGAGAGTGGATGCCACCTCTGCTCGGGGGTGGAAATGTGTTCACTCAAAATAACCCCAGAAATGGATAGAGGGACAAATTCTAAGTAAAAATGTTCTATACAGTTTTTTCGATAGATCGATATTTTTCGAGCTATTCGCGATTTAAAACTTAAATTTTTTGTGATAAAAATGTATGTTTTTGGACGGTTTTCCTCGAATAAGTCGAAAACTTCGCTTTCTATGAAATAAGTTGTAATAACCAAAATGAAACTTAGAAAACAGGAAAGAGACTGGTTTTTTACCAATGCTTTAGGTCCAAAATAAAAGAAGTTATGGCTCCTTGAAGAAGATTTTTTTTTGCAACAACTTGGTTAGAAGTAATCAACGTTAATTAACGAAACATCGATGCATTTTCCGGGAAAAACTTATAGAACATTTTTTGTAGTGATTGAAAAGACCTTTAAAATGAGCACTGTTAAAAGTCGATTCCATTATAACTAAGCAAGTTACGATGCAAAAACGATGACCACTCGAATTTAAAAAAAAAAAAATGAGCGATAAAGCCCCAGCTATTCCACTAGAATTGATATTGACCATTATCCCTTTACAAATTACTTTATTTTAGTATTACTTATGTAATCCAAAAGTTTGGGTGGGTTAGAATGCGTATTTTTCGAAAAACATATGATGAAAATGGAAAACGTACTTTTCAAATTTCTTAAAAAAATACTTTATTTTGAAAATACCTTAAACTAAAGAAAAAACGTAAAAAAATAATATAGTACAAAAATGTGGATTTTTTCTTAACGAAAATTTTAGTTTTTTTTAAATTTCTGTAAAAAAAAAATAACGGAGATATAACTTGAGTAATACTAAAAAAAAAGTAATTTGTAAAGGGATAATGGTAAATATCAATTCTGGTGGAATGGCTGGGGTTTTAGCGTTCATTTTTTTTTCAAATATTTGAGTGACCCACCGTTTTTGCATCGTTACTCGCTTAGTTATAATGCAATCGACTTTTAACAGTGGTCATTTTAAAGGTCCTTTTAATCACTATAAAAAATGTTCTATAAGTTTTTCCCGATAAATGCATCGGTTTTTCGTTAATTAACGTTGATTACTTCAAACAAAGTTGTTGCAAAAAAAATCTTCTTCGACGAGCCATAACTTCTTTTATTTTGGACCTAGAGCATTCATAAAAAAACCAATCGCTTTGCTATTTTCTTAGCCTTACTTTTGGTTATTGCAGCGAATATGATATCTTTCGGGCATTATTAATCACAACGTGACTTACTCATTCTAATATAAATAAACTAACATATGTTATGATATTAGTACAGGGGTTTAAAAATCAGATTAATAACATTAAAATAATACAGTATTAAGAAACTACAAAGATGAATTTAGATGTGAAATGGATATTAAAATTATTTCGATGTGTTTAGAAAAGAAAGGAAATAGAATTTATAATTTAATTAAATGAATCTAATTAAGAAACAGTAGGATTTTAACTTAATTTAATATCTGAAATGAAATTGGAAGTTAATGACAAATACTTTTTCGAAATATACTATTTGACATGGTAGGTATCAGACATATATAGAAAAGCTTTAATAGTGTGTTGGACTGTAAAAAATTAGCTAGAACGCCAAGGACATAGTTTATTGATTAGAATAAGAAGATTTAATAACGAAAATGATGTAATACAATTTGTAACGTTTGAAATTAAGAAATAAAACCTTTTATAAAAATTTTTAAAACATATTTGGTAAAAAGAGTTAAAAGTGAAAATAAATTGATGTGATGAAGAAGACTAAAAAACTAAAATATTAAAAGAAGAAGATTAGCAGACTAGATGGATGAACACTAGAATGTGGTGAAAAAAGCAATCCAATGCAGTTATAATCTACAAAGGCAAATAAAATTAAGAAAAGGTTGAATTAAGTTTATTGTGGAATTACATTGCATGGACTAAAATGGATAACAAGGACTGGTTTACAAAGGGAGTAGATTACATCGACATCATTAGCAAAGTGAGCGTAGTTGTGGAGCTTGTCAAGTGACATCTTGTGGCTTGTATCTGGTCAAGGTTTGTGGTGCTAGGTTGTGGCAGGCTTCATTCGTGTGATTTGGTTGAGCATTGGAGTAAACACATCTACAGCTGAGGTCGATTTGGATGCATACTGTGGTGGAGGTGTAGATGCTGATTTAAAGAAGCGAACTGTTTTTCGTGTGTTCCTGTGGCGAACTGTTTTCCTGAGTTTATGTGTTCATAATAATAAAAGGTGTTACGGTGTGCAACTACTTTTACGACACTCATACAGGCTTATATAGAAACTAAACGGCCGGCGCGGACAACATTTGACATAATCTGGACAGAGACTCACCTAAGCCGCTGCCTAACCCGGAACAAGATATTCCGGCTAAACATAAGCGCAGCGAGGGGGGGGTTCTTTACGAGATTACCTAAAGGTAATGGCCAGAGGGGCGGTAAACAACAATAGAATTAAATAGGGCGCCACCCGGTTTCATCGACAAAAACGGAAATACAAGGATAGACCCAGTGTAAACCAGGAAAATCAAATGAGCCTACCTTCTACGCTTACACACTCAGGCTTCATCTTACATTAATCTTGACATAGTGACAAAGTCACCCTGTAAACAATCATATACAAATACAAGGGATAATCATAAGTCAGATATAGTAAATAAATCTATTAAGCCAATACCATGGCCGAAACTTACAATAGAGCCAACGTGGTCAGCATAGGCAATAATACACTCATAGTAATACAAGGGATTACCCTAAAATGAATAACTAAGGGCCCAGCTGAAAGTTCCTTATCTAACATCCGCACTTACATATGTACAGATAAATTCAAGAATGGACGCCCAATGCTTGAGAAAATGCTACTAGCTTATATATTTAATTACGTACACATAAGTGAAACGCAGCAATGAACGCCCAATACCCTAAGAAAATGCCACTAGCAAATATGTTTAATTGGTTACACAAGAGTGAAATGCAACAATAAACGCACAATGCTCTAGTTAAAGATTATAAGCAAGCATGTTTAATTAGTTACGCCAACTTAAATGCGGAAATTGACGCACAGTGCTTCGGTTAAATGTTATTAGGCGGCATGTTTAATTAGTTGCACAAACTGAAATGCAGCAATAAACGCACAGTGCTTCGATTAAATGTTATTAGTCGGCATGTTTAATTAGTTGCACAAACTGAAATGCGGAAATGGACGCACAGTGCTTCGATTAAATGTTATTAGCCGGCATGTTTAATTAGCTACACAAACTGAAATGCGGAAATTAGCGCACAGTGCTTCAATTAAATGTTATTAGCCGGCATGTTTAATTAGCTACACAAACTGCCTAACTAGCGGCAACACATGTCGACTAGTGTACAAATAAAGAAACACAAAATACCTGAATTCTGACCGGCTCAACCTCGAAGCGTGAATGTTGACTGCGGCAAGCGGACGACAACCATCGGGGCAGCTGTCAAAGCTCGCCAAACAACGTCTGAATAAACAATGTCCAAAACTTTGGTGTAGCAGGACAAAAGAAATACCGGACACCTTCACGCCGAAGTGGGAAGGCGCCCGTTAAACACGCTATCCGACGGTACTCTCTCGCGGCCCAAGACTGAATTCATGCAAAACACACCTCAAGCGGAGTCTGGCGCGAGATCACATGCCAGATGCAGCCAATAAGAACGCAGTTTCCTCGCATCACAACGGCGAGCGAGGCAGCCTGACTATGAAAGAATGCGATAAAACGGATGCCGCTCTGTCGCACTCGCAGGGCCTCGTTTTAAATTTACTGCAGAAAAACACTCCAACAACCAGCTGCAGCTACCACGGCATAGAGCTCCGCGCGGACTGAAACGGAAACTATATATGGGTAAAATCGTAAAATATAAAAATAGACTGACAGGGTAACAGAATACAGGTATTTAAAATAAGCACTGAAAGAAAATAAAGAGTGAATTGGGTTAATTTTAGTTAAGGGAGAACTTACTATTTGAGATTGTCGAATGATAAATGTAACGAGGAAGTATTTGTAATTGATTTTTTAAAACTAGTTTGAAGTGTCAGTTGACAGATGTATTGCGTTGTAATATAAAATGGGAACATCAAATTTCAGATATAAGCAATCTAGATTATAAAGTCTCCGACCTGATTTTTAGCCAAGTGTTTCTACTAGGCTAGCACTAAATAATTTTGATTATCCATAAGAAAAATTAAATTCAATTTAATATAAAAATTTTATTGAGAATAAACTAAAGTAATGGTATGAGTCAATTATAGCATAACATAAGTTGGGCACACAAAGTACAGCTAATCGCCTTAACACATAAATTTAGAAGAATGAAAGCCTTAATGTCTGCGTCAATAATGTATTGGCTATATTTTGATGAAGAACCATATCTATTTTTTAGGTATCCTTGAGTACTCCAGGAATGCAACTATGTTTCTTTAGACGATACGTTTGCGATCTTGCAAGTGCTGGTAAAAGTATATTGTGCTTTTTTTGAGTATCGAAATGTATGTCTTTTCTCCTTAATTTAGATTATCACTGCATCCATATGTTTATAATTTATTGATCGCAAGAGAATATACCTTCCTCTACTATTCTAGTTGTCAACACGTTTCATTGCATATTCGATTAATTAACAATAGCATTAATATTTCGAACTTTAGTCTTCCTAATAGTAAGTAGGTCCAAAAATGTTTATCAACACGAATTTTAGCCATACTTCATCCTGTATCTTTTTATTATAATCCCTAAAAGCCCTCCCTTTTTTAATACGTTTTTAATTGCGCTTCGCTCGTAATATTTCAGTATTTCCTGTTAATTCTCGAAGTATTTGCCACCCATTCTGTTTCCGTCGTGAGCGTGGCGACGTCTTCTAAATCTCTCAGCCACCTAAACCACATTGCCATCAATCCCCCGCCGTAATCGCATGCTTCATCGTCGGCCCTCCTTCTCCAAAGCAGGTGGAAACAAAAGCCTTCGTAATTGGTCACGGGTGATACAACCGCTGGCTAAATTTGCTCCTCCCTCAATACTCGCGATGCATTTCTCGGTCACTCGCCCAATTATCGCAGCTATCTACCTCGCGTCGCAATCTAGTTGCTCTCTGTTCTTCATACGTCCTGTGAAATTGAATTGGTCCACGAAGCGCCATGGCTGTCACACACCTGCTTGGAGCTCCATGGGTGTGTCCATGCCATGTAATGTCATAAAGGCGACATGCTCTACGAAGCACCGAGGCTTCCGCGGGTTCAGGTTCTTCTCATTATGTGTACGCGGGTACCTTCCAAATGGTACAGATTACATTGAAACATGGGGCTTCAGTTAGCCAGCTTGGCACCTCAGCTTTGCAGGTTCTACCCATGACCCAAAGCGACAAACGCAGCACCGGCCCTACCGTCCTCCTTACGCGAACCAACTGTGTAGCAGTGCGTGCCGTACGCGCCTTCTTCACAGACAAAGCACTTAAAATCCCCTGCTCGTCTGCCAGTCGCTCAACATTCTTTCTTCATGCCCCAAACCCTCGAAGATCCTCTCATACCGCTTCAGGCTGGCTTTCCTGGGACTGGTAAGCTCTGGCAAAATAAAATCGACCGGTGGTAACTTGTTTAAAGCTGGCGCAGCCTTCGTTAACACAATTCTATATGCCGCAGCCGCTTACACGGCCACGACACGCTGTGCGCTTTGAAGCTGCCTCTCCTCGGTAGGCCTCTGCCAGTGCCTTGCTTTCGCTGTTTAGCAAAAATGTAGGTGTGGCCCGATATTATGCTTATCGAAAAACACTCGTTCTGACGCGCGGATCGAATTTAGATTTTGTCGCCCACTACACTGCAGTTTATCAAGTGTCTGGTTCACCCTTGACATTACAGTCAGTACTCCCGCGCACAACCCTTTAAAGCCGTTTTGTCCGTGTATGCTATAATTCGTATTGTCAATTTTTATGTTTTATACAAGTTCATTAAAAACGCTGGATTGGTTGAGACCTATTCAATGGCGCTGAGTTTGAATTTTTACAAGGCTTTAAAATTGTTTATAAACATGATGTAGTAGTTTACATTTTCTGTACTGGGCAAGGCAGCTTTTGGGCCTAAGTAATTACTATTTATGTAACAATCGATCCTAAAAATGACAAATACTGTTGATGTACCTCCATTAAATTACGTTATTAGTTGTCTACAGGTTTGAAAACATGGCAAACATAAGCATAATAAAAATATTTCGCCATGCGATGTTAAACAAATTACAGAATTATACCAAACACTGGCTGCCGTTTCCAAAAATACTGCTACACATATTTCCACTTTTACTAAACTTGGAAATTGACTGCTAGTACAAGCGATTTGAGACCCGAATGAAATTCTATTTGAGATATTATTCTTGCAAGGGTATTCAATATTATATTAATTATTTTAATATGTGAAAGTTTTAGCAATCAGGTAAGTAATATTAGTACATATTTTAATTGACATTGAATTTTATCAGTTTTCTTGCTTCTATATTAGTAGGAGTTAATTAAAACGTTGTCGACTTGCTCTTAACCCTTCAACTGCCGTTTCGATTATTTTTAATTACTATTTTCTTGTCAAATAAGTCTTCGTTATAGAAACGTCTGACCAGTTTAGACTACTAGTGCTGTAGGTATTGTAGGATGTGAATGATTTCTGTACTTGTGATTGGTGAACGTAGTACTCTTGCTTTTCCACCTATAAAAACTGGATAGCACAATTAATTGATTGGTGTGTGAACAAAGCTAACATGCACGGGGTTAGATTCCTCCTATGTCGGGTGTTAGCATAAGCGTAAGTGATTCAGCTGTCCTTACGTAATAAAAAAAATGCCAAAACATAATTCAAGCGATTTGGTAATCGTCATATAGAAGATAAGAACCAATAAACGGATTTTAATAATTTTGAAATTTCTAACAAAATTCCTTTGGGATACCGTTGGTGTTCAAAGGATAATAAAAATTTGCATCTCTGAATTAGCGCCAATACCGGATGTGTATTAGCACTTTGTAAAATAAGCTTTGGGGCAGACTTCGTTAGTAGTGCAATAACGCCTTCAGCGTTCTACACCAATTTTTCAATATTATATTTCCCTGCAAAATTTTTCCTCAGGTGACTTATCACAAGCAGCTATACATTCTTCCTGAAATGCTTGTAGTGAGAGCTACTCTTTTATATCCTCAAAACGTCAATACAGTTTTACACAAACAATAAATTGTAATTTCTGTATTTGGTAACTCATTATCATTAGTCTGTATAAAAATATTAAAAATAAATTGCGTTACTTTAGCTCCTGCATTGCTATCGTCAATTTTAGTTGTGTTAGTCAAAATATATTAAGAACAGCAATTGAATTTGTTTTAGAAGCACTGAAAGTAAAGAAATCACTTATATCTGACCGTATCAATGCAGAATCGCTTAAGAAAATAGGCTTAGAAGGTACGGACATATTGAGCAACATTTGCAATCATGGTTGGAAGATGAGAAAGTGGTTCAAGAATTGGAGAAAGTCGATTTTCGTACCCATATGTAAGAAAGGAATAACTGAAAAGTGCGAGAATCATTTCGCTGATCGTCTACGCTAGCAACGTCCTGTTCCATATACTAGACCAGTGATTCCCAAAGTGGGCGATACCGCCCCTTGGGGGGCGCTGGAACGGTCCAGGGAGGCGATAGTAGCTTCGGATGCATTTGGGGGACGGTGAATAAAAATAAGGGGGCGGTTAAAGCTTAAAGAAGGAAGAGAAGATAAGAAGATTTAGAAAAACCGTTCGTACATATTTCATCTGTTGTGCAACATAGTGACTGTTTACCATTATTAAATGTTTATACTCTTCTTCATACCATTTGTTACTTTATTTATTCAGTCTGTTTATTAAATTTCGTTTATTCTCCGTTTCTTTGATTTTACTTTATCACATCCTTTAATACACCATCCAGAAAGTAAGTACCATTATATTAAAGGGTGTTTATTATTCAAATTTGCTTTTACTCAAAATACAGGTTACAAATACAGACACAAAATTGGTTATTTTAAAAATATCATGTTCTCTAGCAATAATAATAATTTATACCAAATTTCTATATGATATATTTTATTATAACATTTCATAATCTATTCTTTCAGATAATTATTTGAGTTTGACTTTCACTTTAGTTATTCCGGTTGTCAGTTAATACAAATTAAAATCTAAGCTCTGATGTTACTAAACAAGTATCCCAACTAAATCAACTTATATACTCAAACGTTTTTAATAAACTATTCACAATTTAACAGTAACTGTATCTAATCTATCATTCATTAAACAATTCTCAAATAGTTATGTTGTACTTTTAATGTATAAATCCCCCCTTGTACTTTTTAATTGCTAATTAATTTAATCTTTTGAAATAATTTTCTACCTAGAAGTACTCTTATAGATAATTATCAGTCTCAAGAATCTACCACTACAATATCTTTCTGTTGCTTCGCTTAAACAATGTAGATTTCCAGGGGGCGCTGAGTAATTTTTTTTCTGAAAAGGAGGCAGTAAGCCAAATAAGTTTGGGAACCACTGTACTAGACAAACGAATAAGAAAATATCTTGATAGGGAGATCCCAAGGAAACAAGCCGTCTTCGATCAAAGTAAGGTAACAAAATATCAGATATTTAACGTCAGGCAACTAATAGAAAAATCAAGAAAATTTAACACACACATATGGTCGAACGCTTCGTAAACCATAGAAAAGACTTTGATTGCGTATAATGGGGACCCATATAAAAAGTGAAAAAAAGTCATACCTACAGCTTTCATAAAAATTATAAAGTCTTTATGACGAAAACAAAAATACCATAAAAACTGCAAATGAAACACTGGGATCCTTCAAATGCAAAAAAGTTGTACGCCGAAGATTCATATTTTTACCAACATTATTTAGTAACTATAGTGAAACCATCATACGAGAAGGGGTGGGAAATGCTATGAAGGAATCAAAGAGCAGAAATACAAGAGGACTAGAGCAAGTCCACACGAAAGTGGTGAAGCTGTCAAAAGACAAGGGTGTCTTGCTGATCTTCAGTCTATTTGACAAAGTGTACAACAACGGCAGTATAATTATTATCTGACAGTGTGAAAACTACCGAACTGTAAATCTTGGAATATTTTCTTTCTTGTGATCTTATCGGTCAAGTCGGGAATTGATTAAGGCGACCTAACGATGAAACTTTAACTTCAACAAGGTTGGCATGATTTCCCGTGAAGAGCTGGGGGTACAGATCCTCAAAAATGAGAAGTGAGAGAGATAGATACTATGATGACGACGACTTGATCACCATCTTCTTCTAACTGGGCACAATTGAACCTTCGATATATAATTGGCACAAAGCGTTTTTCCTTAAGAACGAAAACTTACAACAAAGGCCTCTCGTCGACTCTAATTCCAACTTACCCCCAAACAAGGTTATAACCCTTATTCCACAAACAAGGACACTGGGCCTAAACAACGGAAATTTGTGTTCACCATGCTATACTCCGGGTAATAAAAATTATTCAAAAGTAACATCATTATGATAAATGAACCAGGGATTTCGACAGAAGGAACTTTAGCGAGTCTCTGACAGCTCAAAAGGTGCTGAGGGCCATACACAGTACTACGTTTGAACTCTTTGAGTGTGTTTTCGTAACTGACTTAGAAGCCAAGTAAAATGAAATAAGGCACGCCGCAAGTCACTAGCCATCTCTCTCCTTTACATATGTGCTATGCTCATTACACAAGATGTCACCATATTTCATAGGGGAACATAAGCCAAAACAGGCATGTAGGCTCCAAACGAGCGTCGCCATGAAAAACATTAAGAATGACGTGAATAACTGGTCGCGGAATCCCTATATGTGACACAAGCCGACCTCTATCGTTTATTGGCCATTTAAACTAAGTGTGACCTGCGCGCGCCAAAAAATATAAAAGACGGACGCGATTTCAGAACTTTGCAACATTATCATTGAGAAGCAGAAGATGTCGTTAGTTATTTCGTAAATGGGTCGAATTTTCAAAGTACTAAAATTGTAAAATTACCCCAACAAGCATCCAAACCAGGAAATCGTTAGAAAACAACTGTCAATAACAACGATGAAGATAGCATGAGTGTCAATTACAAAGCAAAAGAAACGAAGTTATTATACCTTCGAGAAAGAATAATATACGTTAAGCAATTACATCCAATGCTAGCCCACTGAAAAGATAACCTAGGGGTTAGCATTGAGGATAAAGCAAGAAAAAAGAAATATTCAGGGCAATCTCTGAATCAAGTACAATAAAAATCGATTTTCGCAGTCCAACGGTAACCCAATTCGCGATAACCAGAAATGGAACCCAAAGGGTTTAAGCACTGCGGAAGTTCTAATTAATCGGTATCGTCCGAAATGTCTTCACTACTGTAAAGTTGCTTCTACCAGCTACACAGCATTACAAAGTTGAAAACACGTAAGCCGCACCGGCCACAAACTGTAAGTACGGGTTACTTAATTTTTGTCAATTTAAATTACACTGTGCAAGAAAATTTTTAAGCCCAGTTTGGGCTTGTGCCATAGACAGATTTTTTGCACATGATGGTAACAATATTTGAATTATTTAGCTAGGTTCCACTGTACATGAGATATTCTAGGTTATGTAGACATAAAAATGCATGATAAAGCGTGCGACTTAGATTTTTATTGTATGTTATATTGGTGACGTGCATTGGAACAAGTAAATTTCATAAGCGACATAAATTATGGATTGAATTAATTCCGCAAGGTATTGGGATGAAGATGTAATAAAACTAGCAGTTATTACAATTTAAAAAACTATTCAAACTTAAAAATATCGAATTATGATCAGTTTTTACTTGATCTCTATTTGCGATCACAATGGACTATATCGGAAGCTTAGGATTGTCAAATTTATTATTTTGCGACTGATTTCCCAAAATTTTTATAGTAGCCACAGTAATAAGTTGAGTTTTAATCGGCACTGCATACCACCAAACGAATATCCGTCATACAGAAGATTTCACCGCAAGTACAACAAAAAGTGATAATTGAGGTTGTCGGACTTAAATCTAAAACAATTTGACTGTTTATTATAATAGTTTAACAAATTTTGTTAATAGATCATGTTGCCATTAGTTAATTTTAGTAGAAGTTCCTCCATATTTGCCCATTAATCATATATAAAAATCACATCTGATCTATGGGTTGAAAATGCACAGAAAATTGGTTAATAAGTCAGTATTTCCTTTTCATAGGTTAGCTCTAGGTTGTTTGGAGATTTTGTGTCCTGTACAGCCACTACTTGAAAAAGCTAATTGTAAAACTTGATGTACAATAGGTGTAGAATTCGGAGAACCCAATTTGAGTGTTTATTCCACCGTAAAAACAGGTTTAGTTGTAGAAAGATGTAAAAATTTATTTTTATTGTGTCAAAATTGTAGCGAAAGATTTCCATGAGAAATTAAATTACGATATAAGTGAAAATGTAGAAATAGTAAGATAAATGGCATAGATAATCATAACCAGCTTCAAGCTTCTATAAAGTTCAAGATTAAATAAATATGAGCAAACATTTTTTATTTTGACACGGTTCCTTTACTGTTTGAACTCAATATGTTTGTAAAATTTTATTATTAATTAATCCTAGTTCATTAATTGCAATTGAGGGTTATAAGAATAAGTTAGTGTAAGTTTAATTTGGTGGTCATACAGCTTTCCAGAACAATTGTTAAATTCTGTTTCTGGCGGCCTGTAAATGCAAAAACTCGGGCTGAGGACGATTCGGTCACTTTTTATTAAAGCGGAAGTACGTTTCTTTGTAACCCTACTTTGAGGTTAAGTTACTGGTTTATTGTTGAATTTTTTTCGAATCAAACCTGAACTGAGGTTAGAATAATAATATTAAATTATACATACCGACCTGTGAAATTTATTTATTTTGTGGCAATTATAACAAATGTTTGCAATCACATCTACCATTTTATTTCCGACGTGTCTTTTGGATGAGATCATCGGCTAGTTAGATTTGGGTAATTACAAATAATACCTTCGATATTGCTGGCTGTTTCCTGCATTTTGGACGTGGAACGCAACTATTTTCCTGTTTGACAGGGCTTCCACAACTATTCGGGTTGATGCATTCACCAACAGAGGAGCCTTAGATTCTAGAATAGCGAAGGAATAGTGTCTCCGATTAGAAATATATAGATGAACGTATAAAAATGCCATCCGTGGTTAGTGATTTTTTCAAATCTCGGGTTCAACTAGTTGATTTGCGTTGATGTAAAGCGCGATCTTTATTTAGGTATTCTGACCTGATAGAACTTAAGCGTACATTAGTGACAACCCTGAGATACGAGTTTAATGCATATTTTTTTATTGAAGCGAGGTATTTAGTAGTGAAAAGGGCGATTAGCACTGGAATTGATTAATTTACCGATTATTTTAAAATCAATAGTATGAAATAAAAGTGTACATTCATCTTTAGTTAAATTATTTGCAGTAAACTAAAGTTCAAGTATTAGTATTTGTTTTTCCATAGTATAGTGTTACAACACCAACGAAAACGGCTTTCCCGTGGTATAATTATATAGCGCCATACGTGGAACCTTTTCTCCATTTAAAAATATACAATTTTTAATGTTGTTGTTTGTATCCACTCTGTGCTGCTAGAATTCGTCCTGCAAGCTGTACTATTACTGCTGATAACTGTGAATAAATATTTCATACTTAATGGATATTGTAACTTCATAATATAAGTAATTGACATTTTTATACCGACCAAGTCTAAAAAAACAAATGGTTTTACCTAAGTGTATAACAAATATGCATCACATTTCGTTAGTAGCTCTTTATCAAGTATCAAATATGGCGTGTATCTATAGTCAGCTACGTGTTGTATATTTATTGGTAACATGCTTAGGACTGGCATCCTTCACTGTGGAAAATCATGGCATGGAGATAACCTTGCAACCTATAAGATCGACCAGCATCTATAAACTACTTTTTTTACATAATTCAGATAACGGTTTTTTGTGTATCAGTTGTGTATGACTATATTCACATTCTTGTAGATGAGGTGGGAATGATTCAATATATCCAAGCCAGTGAAATTCTTTTAAACAAAGCAGTTAATATTGTAGCAATCGTTTACAATGAATTGAATGGTTCAGCCGTTGACAGTTATGGAATGAAATGATTGGAGTCGCAGCATTTTTGAAACGTTTCTCGTCGAATTTCACAACTAATCAGTCTGTTAGGATATTCTGCATTGGCATAACAGGATTTAGAATTACAAGTGCTGTGCTATACCATTCATATGCTCTAACTACTGTTACCGGTAATTTTAGACAACTCATTGGCTCAAATTCCCATTTCGTAGAAACTGTGTATAAGATGACCATACAGATAATATTCTGCAGCCTTATTGTGCTACTACGAAACCTATTTCAAACACTAAACACCTTTTACAAGAGCGGGTACATAGCTTCACATATCGAGCAAATCCAGTTGGAGGATGTTCGCCGAATTGCAGAAGAATATCAAAAACTGTTCGAAATTACTGCTGTCATCAGCAAAATTTACGCTTTTCCCATTTTATTCTATATGAGCGTTGACTTTCATGCAACCGTGAATAATATATTTCATCTAGTACGCTGGATTGGCGATGAAAATAAAACTTTAGAACACACAGCTCTTCTTCTCCCTGTAGTATGTTTAAACGTGTTTGACCTGATGTTCGTTGTTGTCGCATGTGGAAGTTTCAACAGTCAGGTGAGTAGTCTTATAATATACGTTAGTTGATACAACCGTTTGTTAGTTTAATTATTTTAATTAAATTAAAAGTAGTCTCTTCAATTTGAACAACAGCTTAGCTGCAGGATCTTCATTGCAACCAAATCTGTAGTCAGTAATTATCGGGAACAGAAAAGGATAAAGAGCAAAAACTGCAATATTCCCATGCTCAGAACTGCATGTTAAAAAATTGTTGAACCTGTTATGCGAACATCTTATTATATAACCTCATTTCGTTCATGAACTTCTTCAGTTTTACATCCGTTACCTTATTTTAACTATTTATTGCCTTACTAGACAGATTTTACATAATTACCCTCTTTCGGACACTTCAGCGCGCACGTTCATGATGTTTTTCTGGCTTGAGGGTAAAGCAAGTGGGCGTGAGTTACTGGCCACTTGCGTGCGTCCAGTCGTGGCTAGTTATCTTTGTGGAGAAGTCTGTTTGGTGTATGTATATTTCTTCTCGATATATTGCGGTTAAATGATGCTTTGTATTAATAAAGGGTTTAATTAGAATGTGAATAATTAAATAGGGAAAATCACCACAATGCTCAGGGTAGGTACTTTTATTGTGCAAACTTTACCTGTCAGTATTTTAGGTTAATCAAAAATACATGTATTCATTATACTCTATTAAACTAGTTAATTGCCCCTTTCTATATTATTTTATCAAATTGCAATAATATTCTCGGCTAGCTCCTGCAAGAACACAAAACTACTCCCTCAGGTTGGATTCACATCTGAGTTTTATTTGAAATTTTGTTTAGAATATTTGATTCAGCTTAGCTCATATACGCAATTTTAGTACAACAGCTCTACTAGATTCGATTCGATTCGAACTCCAACACTTTCTCTTTTGAACAGTAATCACCTTCTACGAAATGATTTGAACACATCCTAGATGTTTTCACATTAAGTTTGTGTTGCTGATAACACTTTAGAATCCATTTTATGTAAACTTGTTTGCCTTTAGAAATCTAAAAAAACGGTAATCCGAAAAGTTATTGCTTTTTTTGTTGTTGTTGCTTAAACAACCCACCACTGCACAGTACACCATGGTAACAAATGCTTTATCCAACGTTTTTAATTTATTAAACTTTACGCACATATATTGAGATGGTATAAGGCCCACGACTTGACTCTGTTTGCAGTCCAAGATAATTGACCGATTCAATAAGCACAGAGTTGGGATGTTTTATCTAATTGCAAATTTTAAAACTAAAATAAAACAGTAAATGCATTGATAATGAGATGCGAGAAAGATTAAACTAGTTGGAAAAAGGTACGCAAAGGCAAAGCAAATTTCAAAGGGTTTAGATTGGCTTGTGACTAAATTAATATAATTCGAATAAGGTTTGTGCACATGTAAAGCCAGACCAATTTATAAAATGTATTTGACACAAAAGGTTGTTGGCTGCATTATAAAAGTAGCGTAGTTTGTTAAGTCAAAAGCAAAAGGTAGTGAAATTAGTAAGCAAAGCAGAAAGGTAAATTAAGCAGGATAATATAATAGAAATATTGCAAAAGAGCAATTCTAGAAGGCAACAGAAGAGAAAAGATAATGACGCGAACATGGTGAACTCCAAAATCAGTGCATTTAAAGATAATTGTAATAGTGCAAAGCAGAGCCATGACAAAATAAAAATAAAAACGTTTGTGTGCGGAGCGCTACCGAGGCAATAATTTAATTTTAAGAAAATTGTAAATATCATTTAAGTACTCAAATTTACTTCCATTTGTAACTTTTCTTTACCAACATTAATTTCCTTTAACATAAGAGAATCATAGTAACTCAGCAACCTGATGGTGTTTTGTTGAAAAAGCAAGGAGAACAATTGAATTAATTTTTATATGAAGTTTGTTAGATTTGTGCTCCATCTTAAAACATATTTTTATACCATTAAACGAGCATACTACGAGTAAAACAGAATTGCCTTTTATTGTGCCCATCTTAGAGTACATGTGACAGTGTTTGTGAAGGTTTCCCCAGTACTAAAATATAAAATTCTCCAATCGCTTCTCCGAGGACATCGGCTGCCGTTCAGCTGAGGTTTCCGATAATCGTTCCCGGCAAAAGTAAAAATCCAGAGCCAGAGGCCTGCACTGAATTACGTCGGGCGGAATGCAAGAACGTCACGGACAGCATCTGCAGCGAGAGGACCGTCTCCAGCAGAAGATCCGCACAGCATTCACAACGGGCAGCTTAGAAGTCTGCAAACAAGTTACGATAAAACCTGCAAATTTAAGTGTGGAGTGTCGGAAACGCATTGAAATCCGAGGTCAAACTTTTCCGAAGTGGATTAGCATTTTCCCGAGGCCCGATTTGCTTCGGTTTTTCCAAAAATCGAGTAGCGTCGGTGGATTGTGCGAATTCGGCTGAGAACCCAAGCGAACAAAAACAAATGCACGTTTTGGGCGTCCCTTGTACGTCACGAAACAAGCAAGGGAAGGTGTTCCTAAGTCATCACTGAAACAAAACAGTACTAATTGTTGCAAGCGCGAAAATTTGAATAATTACCTGACGCATTTCTCACGATGATTTCACTTTTAAAACATTGAAATACGCTGTCACCACTAGCGACAATTTGTGTCATTTGTCAAATCAAGAACCGCGCATTTGAACTACCGAGTTTACGAATAAAATAACGTCCGTTTATGAACCCAACCCAATGAGATTTCAGTTTCATTCTTGCCTTGTAGTTAGTCAAATCAGTTTTGCAGATTTGATAAAATATAAAAGGGGCATACAACCATTTAATTGTGTGATCATTTATTACATTTCGGTTTTCACCAGCCACAATTTAGCTTATTGAATTTTATTGCAAATTCACAAACGAGCAATCATAACATTTACTGGCCCAAAACTTGGAGTTATAGACACCCTTTTATCACAATATATGTAAACAGACCGAATAATAAATATAACACATACCAAAGCTTTCAAACGCCATATCGAACTGGCTGCTGCTGTGGAAATTTGTCACAGAGTGACGTGAGGCTTGTGAGAGAGATGGGCTTATCCCGTGCTCGTGGGTTTATCTGGTCGAGTAGTAGTATCATGAGATGACCTTAACATGCCGAATTAAAACTTCCAGAAATGAACCTAACAACAAAAACGTATTGTTTAACAAAGCATTCGACGCATTTATCTCCACCAACCATCAAAGACATGATATACTAACAAATCCGACTTCAGACATGGTATATTCACATTTGCACATTTTATCAGAATTTATGATAAAACAAATCAAATTGAAAAGTTTATGGTACAATAAATGAAAACCGTACTATAAAAAAGAAAAAGGAGACTGCCTCAGCTTCCATATCTTCTAAAATATTGTAATGGGTTTTCTAGTGCTCCGTCGTCTTTGAGGGTTAAATTGGACAGGGCGTCTGCTAAGCCGTTACGTTTTGATCAATTACGTACTCTGCCCTCTCATGTTGCCAGCTATATTAGTAAAAATGAGATCTTTCTTGCCTTATTCACCTTAGGCGTGGTTAAGAAAAGTCCGTGTTGAATTAAATGGGAAGTTGACCTGGAGTCGTATTAAACTGAAAACGTTAGCTCCGAAGCACTCCTTGACGAAAAGCCAATTGTTTATGCAACAAAGACGACAACACGGCACCCCAACTCGGATTTTCATAGGTCTCGAAGGCGACGCATCTGCTATTGCACTATCCTTTATCAATGTCGCTTCTTTTGTCGACGGCGCCTTAGACATTCTGTGGCACTCAACGACTCCTATCTCAACGCCTCCCTTTGTTCATAGTTCCCCAAGGAATAAAGTATGTTACACCTTGATTTAAAACAGGGTGATACCTCGCCGAGCGCAGAAATGGTTCCCTGTTGACTTCCCAGCAGAGACATGTTGTGGGACATCTTAAATTTTATGATAATTTGAATCGTAAACGTCTCTTTACTGAACTATGCCTCTACGGGTAGAGAGCCTCTTTACGAGCCCCTTATACATTTCAAGTTTATCATCAATGCCACAGCAACAAACCAACAACCCGTTCCTCTAACATATATATATATATATATATATTTCGGGATATACTCTCTGTTTACAACATATTTACAATGATAACACCATGCATATACACTAAGCATATTCTACAGCTAACAGCTATCTACCCGATTCCCGCGCGCCAAGCCTCCCTGTTCCATGCCTGATCCTCTTCTAGATTTCTACTTGCCATTGCCTGTCTGATTCCCTCGTTCCAGGAGCGTCGTGGCCTTCCTCGTTTTCTTTTTCCTGGTGGTTGCCACTGGAATATCTTCTTGGGTAGTCTATCCTCTGGCATTCTCAGTAAATGTCCAAACCACTTGAGGCTCCGTTTCTCCACTCTCTCGATGATTGTTTCATTGGCTTCCATTCGGTTTCGGATTTCTATATTCTATATTTCTCTAACATAAGTTGCATTAATAATTACGTACATACGTTAATTAAGATCATGTGCACTCTTGACGTAATTATTTGCATTTTTGGGAATATTTTAGTGTAGATGGCCGAGCGAGCTAATGGTCGACTCTTAGGCGGCCGACTCGGGTTTGATTCACGGAATCGTCAGATGTTAAAGCTTTCAAGGGATATCCCACGAATCTGAAATTCCGTTTCGTCTCGTTACTGTGCAGTGGAATTTTATTTCGATTCTATATCGGATCTTCGAAGAACTCACCAGCGCCCGTTATTGATTATTATTTGAGGTTTCGGTTAATTTTCCCTCAATCCACGAGGTACCGACTGTCTGCATATCTCAGCAGAGAACTTGGACTTGATGGCCTACCAACCACATTTTTGCTCAGACAGGTGCTCGATTTTTCTTAAGTCTCGCATATTGCTGTCTTTGAATTACTGCATGTTGCTAAGTTAAATATCTTACATCAATATAAATTTTGAATATTTCTAGCTTACTTTGCGTGTGTGAAATATCTAAAAACTGTCGTCTTAAATGGATCTACATTCTGAGAGCGTCCTCGTTGGGAAGTGTAGAGCACTATTTACTACTGTATGACTTGCCTGTAACTAGATTTTTAAAACTGCATTCTTTATCTTGTGGGGCTCTCCTTATGTCATCCACGAAAATACTTTAGACTGGATGTTGCGGCAATAGTATTTGCAGCTGTGACTGGAGATATTTGTATTTTTACTTTGTATCCGTGTCGAGTTATATCTACAACGCACATAATTCGGTAAATTGCAAATTTTCTTTTGAAGTTCTGGATATTATTCAAGGCAATACAGAGATTAGAGTAACAAAAACGCTAACCTTGGTAGTATCTCTACCAGTTGGAGCAAACCTGGCCGGGTGTGATATTCTTCGTGCAGTTAACGGATTCTGCTATTTCATGCCTGTATGGACTCTTTACGTACATATCAACCAAATATGTAACTAAATCGGATACAGAAGTGAAAGAGAAGTACAACTAATGAGACAAGGCCTGAAAATTAATTTGACTGAACATTAGCCCCTGTGAAAATAAGATGCAAAATGTCACTCACCTAAGACTGTGGCGGCCAGTAGATATTTTGCTCCAAGAAACTGTATCACAAATTAATCACGAGGCTGCGGAGATCCAACAACAAGAATAAGACTGATCCTGTGATCACAATTTGGTCGAAAAAAATGTGCACGTAAACCGTCACTCAAGAAGTGCCGTACAAACACATCGTGCGTGTAGCTGCAGAAGAGATGTAAGACTTTTTTAAATTTGCGAAAGGAAACTGGCAGCGTAATAACAATTCCATATCTCGAAACTGGGCACTCGAGAGTTTGGATTAAAACGCATGTCGCCCCTTACGACGTTCGAGATTATCGAATCTGGGTCGAAATCGGTCAAAATTTACTAAGTGGCGCGTTCAAATCATAATGAAGATTTAGATTTGCTCAAATTGTATATAGTTATTGTAGAATAAGGTTACTACTGCAATACAAAAGCTATGGAGACAAATAATTCGAATAAACGATTACTGGTGACCAGATTACTAAATATTTCCCACTTAAAATTTTATTTGTGGCGCATCGCTATACAATTAGTGAATTTATAACATAACATATTTAGTAGCACAATATTAACAGACGGTTACAATCGTTCAATGATGAAGAACTTGGAAAAAGCAATCTTGAATGTAACATAAGCTGTGCGCTCTTTTTGTCTGATAATGTTAGTAATGAAAGCGATTTGTATGAGATACTGCATCAAGATTGGCGAATACGGTAATTCAATGCGTCACAAACTGGTGGCAGCTTCAATGCTACCATGTATACATTTTAATTGGATTTCATTTTGCTAATGCAAACTAAAACGATTTTTAACAAGTGTAATCAACCCATCTACGTATTGGGTATCCTTCGGGTGATGTGACATGCATGAGCAGGCCAAATCCTCTGTTTGTTCCGCTTCTCAGTCTTGATGCTGTGACCGGTAATACGTATATTTTCATGAATGTTAGGTAACTAATAGAATGTTTAAATTTACTGTGATTTCATTTGTAAAAAGAAGCGAAATTACGCATAATCTTGAAGTTAAAGTTTTTCAGGAATTCCTCAAGGTACTTCAGACTTTTCGTTGCCGAATTTTTTACGCGATTTCTATATTCTATCACAAGCAAAAACATAGAGTGGCGTTGCTCCATATCTCAGGAAGCGCAATTATTTTGACCAGCGCAAACGTCTTTTCTATCAGTCTAAGGTTCCTCGAACTGAGCTAATTCGAGCAACTTTTAGGCCTGTTGAGTGTCGTAACGATATAACTGATTGTCTAGAAAGTTCCCACCTGGTATATAACTCGCTGCTCAATTTAGCCCTTCATAGCTTTCTGACTCTCGGACTTGAAATTCTTGTGAGACTAACACGGATCGTCCTTTTCAAGAAAGTTTAAAATCTATTTAAGGCTACTGCTTTCCACTCTTTATACCACACTGACTTAACCACCAAAACCCTTTATTATCTGTCATATGTCTTGTTATTGACACATTTCTGTTTTATCATAGGTATTCTCCGTTTTTGTTCTGCATAACTAACAAATAGCAGAGCCTTGCCCTTACAAACGTCTCCAAGCAGGCGGCCTTTTCAGGTTCATAATACAGATGTAGAATACTTAGGAAGTTGCCCTAAGTAACGATTTGATCACCTGAGAAATTACTGAAAGCACCGTAAAATGCGTACAGATTTGATTGAACAAAACCACGCTCTCGTTTTCTTACGCTTATCCGCTGGGACAAAATCTCCTATTTCGGAAAATTTCAAGACCATCTTAGGTTGCGCAGTTAATTTCGGAACAGGTAACGACATCTGTTGTCCTAGTTTTGCCTTAAGGCACTTTTTCATCTTATAGGAATGAAATCTGCAACCTCGTTACCGTATGGTACATATCCCGCTAATCAGTCCACTAATTTCTCCCGTAATGGACTCAGCGTTTAGACCGCATTTTGTATTCGAGCCAGCCAAGGATGGTTTCGAATTGCCTTCGCTCGGAGCCTCTGTGCCGACAATTCCAGACTCCGGGGCTTCCCCGTTATAACCGCCGCGTTGACTTAAGATGATTTAAGGGAGGCAGATCCACAGGGAATTTTCCTGCATGATGTAATCTCGAATACGACGCGCTTGGAAGCGTCCTGCTGAGTCAGTTCCGAGTAAGACCTTTAACTGAACGTGTGGGTATGTAGTACTCAAAGTATAATAATAATAATAATAATGCCATTTATTGAACCAACCAAAGAAAATATAAGCAACATAATTTACATAGTAACTGAGGTAAAAGTAAAACAAGGTTCAAAGGGGCGAAGTTCAGACATGCTAAATTAATAGCAGTATGTTCTACCACTTAACCCCATACAAAATGTGAAAATAAAAATAAAATTAGATTAAAATAAAAAAAATAAAGAAAAAAAGAAAATCAAAAGGAAGCAAGGACAATCGTTCAGTGGTTTAGTTTAGTTGAGAGCTGCTAAAAAATCAAATAATACTCAAGCAAAAAACACTATTGTCTACCCATTAAGAAGCGACAGAGATGCAGTTTTAAATTAGATAATGATAACCCTTGTCGTTAATAGGGGTGTGTCCGTGGCTTCCGGAGGTTGGTTGTAAATTATTATTAATTAAATACAAGGTCAGAGATAAATCGATTACGCTCAATATACAAAAAAAGGTCTGCATGAAGAAAAACAAATAAGTAAATTAGGCGCTTTGTTTAGTTATTGCCGTTAAATAGGTGCATACGTTGTTGTAAGCGGAACTTCAAAGAAAAGCGCGTTCTAAGCACCTCTACAAGGCGGATCTCTGTCGTCTGTCGTTCCCATACAGTCCCTAATCTTCTTGGTAAGAATTTCATTACAACACCTTCCCGGCTAAGTTGGACGGCCACCCCGTCGTACATAAGGGCAGCCCCTATTTGACAGTATCTTCAAGCAACCTCGTAGAGGACTACCTACCTGAGGCCTTCCCCGCCTGTTTTTATAGGAAACTGCAGTTGTTGGAGCTCCACGCCAATAAAAAGGTACTGTAAATTGTTATGTTTTAAGGGTGCTATTTGTTCTAAGTCTGGAGTTCAAATCCCTGATCGATGCCTGGCGGGCGGCCTACCCAGTCGCTTTAAATAATTGGGAACCTGCGCTCGAAGGAACAAGGGGTAATACTACGGTTGTCTAATGCGTGATTCTCACCACATCACCATGTATCATGAATTTGACACGCGACAGCCGGGTGTGAAAGCAAGGATACGGAAGCTCTGGCCTTCTGCCTTGCAGGCCAAGTTCCTTCACGGGGTGTTAGTGCCTCCCCATTATTATTATTTGTTCTAAAAGTGGTGTGCGTATCGTAAACATTCGATGGACAATGCAAGCTCTTTTGTATCTTAAAATATTAATTAGGTACCGGCTGCTGTGAGTTGTACGAAACGTAATAAATATTGAGGTAAATTGACTCCAAGTACAGAGAAAAACCTAATTTCCTATTTCCTATTCTATACTTGTAGCTGCTTGGCTTGGCAGGTACCAAAAGATTTTAGTGGACGTTTTGTTCCAGTCTTAAGATAATTATCTACTGTTAAACGTTGAGGAACTCCTATTCCAATTTATATTACATGTCCCGATATTTGTGTAAATGTTGAGTTAATAGTCCACTTCAATTTACTCAGCTCTTGTACTTTATTTGTGAGTGTCTATTTAAAGTGACAGGACGTTATATCCTTGTCGCGCTGTGTATACTCCATTGTACAGGGCCCAAACAACTGCAGGAGGGACACCCAAAGGTAGGTGCAAACTTTTACAGCTGTGGAGCGCCCCCCGTGGGTAGCAACGCGACGCAGTGGCTGTTGGATTTCGGCTTTTGGCTAATGGTCTGTTGAATTGAGACTTACATCCTCAAAAATTGTGGCGCCCGTCGAATCTTCTTTTAACCAATTATTATCAACTACCCTTATCGTGGTACCTCGCCCTGAACTGTGTCCAGTCGTTCGAACCTCCTTCCCAACTGAGTTTTAGCCGGAGCCAAATGGGCCGGAAGGGACACGCAGGGGCGGGTATTGCCACGTAAATTTATTAGGGGTCCTAACGACCGTTTTATACCGTAACAAAACCACGAAAAATTTGCGCGCCAGCCAGAATAAAGAAGGATTCTCTCTTTTACGGGTGATCCTAAGCGGAGGATGGTAATGTCTTAGGTACAGTGAACTGCGTTTTGGAAAGGCAGGGAGAAGTCCTTCAATTCTAGTAAAATTGAGCGCAGCATAATTAAGAATGGGGTGATATTAGGAAAATTTTCCCAAAGAGTACCAAAACAAAAATATGCAACTTGCTCTACTTACCGACGATTGACTATGTCTATGTCCAAGGAGATAGCATTGCTATATTTGAATGGAAATCCACCAAAGGGGATATTTATGATGATGTTAAAGAGAGCTACTGCGAACGGTAGAAATCAATTTGTGTAGTTATAAGAGCAGTCGATATCGATATATGGTCTTTTAATATATGATTTTTGAAAGATCATTTACTTTTAAAATTTACATTTTCTAGAGTAGTATTCGAAACTTTTAGAAAGATTACAGTATCAAGAAACTTTAATCTAGTATTCGTTCTGAATTTTTAGCAAAGCAGTCTGAGAACTGACCATCCATGGTTGTATATCTTTTACACCATAAGATTACAACACTCTGCTTTTGACGTTATAATTGTTGGTCCCCTTTTGGTTGTGTTCTTGTTTCCAGTTCATTAATCTCGAAAAAGTCCGAAAAACATATTATTAATCTACTAGTCTGTAGCTTTCGTATACAGGGTTATTCACGTAAGATGACGAGCCTGACCAGGTAAAAATGCAACCCAAAATACGATCTATAAATCTAACTGAATCCCTATTGCATTAGCACCTCGAATTTGACATAGACTGTTTACATGTCATTGGTCGCACTGTAAGTCTATGTCAAATTCGAGTTTAGCAGGTTTTCCGTCAGTTTTGACACAAGCTGGCGCAAAACCTAACCTGCTAACCTCGAATTTGACATAGACTTGCAGTGCCACCAATGACATACAAACAGTCTAAGTCAAATTCTAGGTGCTAATGCAATAGGGATCCAGTTACCTTTATAAATTGTATTTTGGGTTGCATTTTTACTTGATCAGGCTCGTCATCTTACGTGAATAACCTTGTATATTGAAATGTATTTCATTGCAATTATATGTTTTACATATTTGGATCCGTACAAAATATAATTATTTAAGGTTCTATTTAAGTTAGGAGTTGAATCCTTTTTATGGATAATTTTTACATTAAAGTTTTTAACAAGATCTGAATACCGCCTTGTGGTTGGGTAATATTCAGTTCATTAGTTGATAAGTTTCTGTTATGTTTTTTTTGTAGGTCAAAATATCCTATCATTATTATTAGATTTTAAGCTTAACAACTAACGGAGAGCTCGTTTGACTGCAATCCCCTTTCTGGAGGATATATACACTTTCATTAAGGATTTTTGTTTCTGGTTACTGTAAGAAAAATGTTCATATCTTTAGTTTACAGGTTTTTTTATCCTACACCAGCTATACTTGACGATTTTCCTTGTACGGCTATCAGTTACCGCTTGTTCTTTATTCCCAACAGCCTGTGAAGAAATTATATTTCTATAGGCCATTCAGTAAACACAAAAACATTTAAATTTTCTTGAAGTTGGCATATACGTAAAATTTTGTGCTAGGGATTCTGTATTTTGTTTTGCAAAGGTTTCCACACCTGCATAAAGGCTACTTTGAAATTATAAATGACAATTAATAAATGTCATTATTGCAGTGTCAAAGTACATATTATTCTGGAAATTCTTGCCTGAAGTTTTATAAAATGTAATAAAAATACCTATTAATAAATGCTACATTAATAGTATCCAACACAGTATTTGTTTAATATCCTTAAAAGTAGTTATGACAGATGCTAATTAAATGTCACACTCTTAACCTATTTGTTTTAGTAACTTTCTGTAAATACATTCCTAGACAAAAGATGAATTTTGGAAGTACACTCATGAAATTTTAGAAATCAAAGGCCACTTTGTGTTTTTATGTTTAGTGAACAGACTATATAAAAAAAAACTACAGGTATCCTAGACAGTGCGAAAACTGTGAACAAAATTGTAATTTGTATTTAAACCTATTTATTTAACAATTATTATAAAATCCAGGTTATGATTTCATTAAGATATAAAACAAATTGAGTTAAACTAAGTGCATAGGGTAGAGTTTTTATCATTGACTGTTAGAGATAATAGCAGAGTATTTTTATTTTTCTTAAAAATAACGTTATTTTTGCAGATTGCAGTTTTAAGAGTTTCAGAAATTCCGCTTAATGTTTTAATATTCAATTTAGAAAAAAGCATCTTTATGAAGTTTATGCTTAACAAGACCACTTTCTTTAATTTTTGTAATTGTGTTTGTTTTGTTTTTATGTAAAGTGTGGGTTTGATTTGCAATTTAAAGCAGCCACGTCCACACATAGTAATGTCGTTATTTGGCTAATGTAGAGGTGGTTTAATATTTATCATGACTCTTAGGAAAAGTATCCCCAGTAGGTCATGTTTCATTATGTGAAACTAACCTAACATAATGTCACGTACACCAGGGGTTCTCAAAATGAGGTTGTTACGCGAGCTACGAACGAACACGGCATTGAAATTAATAAAAATCTTATCAGTAATATGAAACATTATTGCTAAATGTTTGCCCAGAACTTTGAAGAATATTTAAAAAATATATATACCGATAATTAACCTCATTTATTGTAGATCAATTACATTTTAAGAACATGGTCACATACACCAATCGCAAGTTATAAGGGAATTCTTACGCTGATAAGTTCTTACAGATATTGCAGACCAATCCAATTTGATTATTTTTAATCATGTGAGTCAGTTTGGCAAATCAGATCACACTTGAAGTGGAAACGACCCTAGGGTGATTTTCAATCACCATAGAAACTATCTAGGTAATGGAAATTCAGCAGTATCCTATGACAAGTTGGTGGCACTGTAAATCTAAGTCAAATTCGAGGTTAGCAGGTCAGTTTTTGCGTCAGTCTGTGTCAAAACTGACGCAAAACCTAACCTGCTAAACTTGAATT